>JAODGA020053913.1:0-29955 GCA_027574885.2 Drusilla canaliculata
GAGTTGTTTACGAACGCGCCACGATTAGTCGTCTTGCATGTGACGACATTATAACAAGTACAGTAGTGGGGATACACTGTATTGTACTGAGAGTTCTGAGCACTGCTCCCAATGGCAGCTTTTATTCGTTGTTTATGGCTCAGAGAGTGCTATGCTCAGCGTACTCGGTACCCTCAGTGCAGTGTATCCCCACTACTGTACTTGTTATAATGTCGTCACAGGCTACTACGACTAATCGTGGCGCGTTCGTAAACAACTTGAATTTCATCCAATTTTTATTGTTTTAATTAATTAAAGAAGCAACAAAAAAAGTTTTGCGTTGAATATCGATATAATTTATGATGAAGATTTAAAATACATCAAAAAATAAATATTAAAAAAAAATCAAATACCCAATTGTACCTGGCAGCTATGATAGAACTGCTTTGACGCAGGTAGAAACGTATTCGAGAGATGGCGCGAGCAATATTAAAATATATGTATATCAAATGTTTCCAACATAAAACATTTCAATATTCGTACAATAGAAGTACACATAGACGCATATATAATCGATGAAGCACTACAGACTAAAGAGTTTTTGGTGTTCCTGTAGATGGCGCTACTTTCTACAAAAACAATTCATTCACAATTCATAATATCAATATTAATGTTAACACAATCGCAAGCAGTGAATATTTTAGCGAGATGAATAAACGGATAGCAATTAAATATATCAATACAAGTTAGCATATCCGAATTCTAATTGAATACATTTTGTACAGTAGTCATGGTCAAATTTTAATTTGTTATATTTTATGAATATATGTATTGTAGTTGACGCTAGACAATATACAAATTATATTTTTCAAGTAAGATAACGCGGGTGTTACACATTCGCCCTATGTCGCATTTATGTCAAGTATTAGACATCTGTGCCGAAACATCTAAATACTATTGTAATTATAAAAATCTGTAATACTCTTAAATACAACTCAATTGATGCAAAAATTATACTAACTAACCAACAGCAGAGTAATGGTGCAATTCCATATTTCGGTATAAAACAAGTTCAGCGCCATTTTATATTTCGGAACGAAACAAGCCTGCGCACGCAAACAGTTAAATGCACGGAGCAAAGAATGATATGAACATTGATAAAGCTAAATGCAAATTAATTGGCTTCAAAATTTGATTGGTGTAGCATTCATATTTTGCTCCTGTTAACTAGTAAAAATAAATATTAACATTGTATTTAAACTTGAAAATTGCAAGCTTTGTAATATAATGAGAAGTATATTACCTACATACGTAAGAAGATGTGTGCATTCAACGCGCCTGCCAACCGTTAACATATAGAAAGGCTAAACTGTTTGTATCGTTTGTGATGAGACTACATAAAAAACAAATTCAAGAATAATGTTTTTCAAGTTAATGTTAATATATAATAACATTCTCATACTTTCATAAACTACTAAACATGAGTAAAGAACACTACACATTAAAATATAACTAATATGCTGTAAATAAAATCTTTCGACTTGAAAAATCCAAGGTTTGTACGTAGTACATTGTGAGGTAACAATATACCTACGTAGGAAAATGTGCATGAAGCTTCTTTGTGGCCCCAACCCGCATGACAGCAGCCGTTCCGCACAAAAACCGTCTTCAACCGCCTTGCGCTTTCAAGTTTCAAGTTGCATTTGTAAACCAGGGGGGTTGTGTCTGTCCGCCTGCCTGCCGGCACGCAGCCGATGCAGGCCAAACCGAAAAACGCTGACCTTGAAACGGAAAAATGCCGCACAAGGGGAGCCCCTGCCTCCGCCCCACCGCCCCGCACGCCGCTAACAAACGAAATTCAACACATGTATCCCAACGATCCCAACACCAAGCCGCGCGCAGCCGGCCTGCCTCAGCGCTGCCCGCGCACACCTGAGGGGTGGGCGCACACACAAAGCACGAACGCATCTGGGGAGCCGGCGGCGGGCCGCACCACGGATTGTGGAGGGTCGGGTACACAACAGGCCAAATTAGGCAGAGCCCAACTGCCCCACACATATATACATATACACACACACACACACACACACACACACACACCCAGCACAATACCCACGCGCGCGTGCAACAAAGACAACAAGATTGATGACGGTGATGCTTACTTTGTGCGCTTTCAGCGACAAGTCGTTGCACGCCAGCGTCACATCGACGAAGGCTTCGTTCTGCAGCAGCTGGTGGAACACGGATGTCATGTTCGTCTGGTAGTTGTTCCAGCGCAGCACGTAGTGTTGCCCAGACATTCTGCAACAAGGGATGAGTGTGTTTTTTGCGTTGAATCTTAAAACATGCCGTTATTTCGCCCCCGGTTGGGGACTTTGTAATATTAGGCGATACGTTTTCCCGAAAGGAAGAGACCTACGTACCTAGCGCGATAGAAAACGGCAGCTGCAACACACGAAGCGTCGCATGTACCTACGAACGTGGGACTAAAACGAAGCCGAGGCGAAGAGAGGCATATACGAAAGAGAAAATTGCAATCGCGCCGCGCCGGGCAGCGCGTTCCACATCTAGAAAATGTTCTTCTCTAAGTCCACAACTCCACATCTTCGCGCTTAGCTCTTTTTATATTCTTCCATCTCCTTGCGTATTGATTTTATTCTTTTTTGCCCTCGCGTCTACGTCTTCTCCTCGCTCCTGTATGCGCCAAAGAAAGAACAACGAATGAATGAGCGAATAGCGCAACTTGGTGCTTTCGTTTTACGATCGCATTCGCAGCTTTCAGCTCTTTCTTCCTTCATTCCATCCAACGTCCACCCTTTGCAGACAACGTTTACACTTTGCAAGTTTCCAACATAAAAGCTTTTCAACAAAAATGCGTGTGTATATATTCCTTCGGCACAAGACTATTCTATACTCGGCATTGCCGAAAACAGATGCGCATATTTAGTGCAAAACAGAAAGTTGATCGTGATCATTTCGTCCAATGACACGTTTTTCCCAAAAGCCGAGAACCGTCTGTATGTCAGCGCACTACACAAAATAGAAAAGTTGAAACGGTGAAATCTTACTCAACAAAATGGGAATAACAAAAATGCGACCTACGATTCAAGAGCGTAACAGAAACAGACGCATTGGCCCACAGCGGCGTGGAAAGAAAAGGAGCGTCGAAGAAGAAAGAGATTTTTCTGTTCGTATTTCGCATTGCAGTTCACCGTCCGTCGTTCGAGAGTTCCGCACTAAACCGCATTTTCTTTTTTCTCGTCTTCTCTTTCATGCTCTTTCGCTTCTATACTCGTCTACGTTTTCTTTTGTCTGCTTTTCCTACACGGATACACCGAAAGCCTTTATGGATTTTTCTTCGTTTATATAAAATTTTATTTATATATTTTGTTATATACTTGTTTATTGTTATTAACCCTAGAGTGATTGGAATAAACAAATTTTGTTTTCCCCACTTGTAGAAATTAAAACTAAAGTTAAAATAAATGATTAAGTAATTGATTAACTCCTAGTTTGCGACAATTAGAATTACGCACGCTCCGTGTGCTCGTTAAGTGCGTGGGAGAACGGCGCGAATTTAAATTTGAAATTTCTTATTCCGATATAGGTAGCGCGTATAATTGTAGAGGTTATGTTACATAAACCATCGGATTACAACAAACAATCGAACTTTTTCGCCGTAATTCGTGTAAATTGTTATGGAGGAAATTAAGTTCCGATATTTCATGTATATAGGTATGATTGTCGTTGTGTTTGTAACGTTTTTATTCATTAATTCCAGCCCCAAAAAGGTGAACTGTGTGTTGGTGGAGTGTGGGTTGACGCCAATCGGGGGGGTTAACTGTCGTGTTGGGCTAACTGCTAAACATCTTACCTGCAACTCCGAGGCGATTACCAGCAAGCGGTCATCGGAGTCGTATTAAAACACGCAATATGTGTATCGGGGCACCGCGAGCAAAACGGATGCAAATACGGGCGACGAGCGTGGAAAACGGACCACCGCACGATTTCGAGCGACGGCACTATTTTGTTGTTGCGAGATGTGCGCGAGAACGCGCGCCGTGTCGTGTGCTCCTTGTCAGCGCGCGCTGCGCCGCCGCTCTCTCTCTCGCGGCGCGAAGTTTTCACCGCGTCGGCAGCGCGCCGCGCACGCCGTGCGCCGGAGGTGGCGTGGACGAAGCAGCATGCCTGCCCCTCACGTCGCGCCGACACCGCGCGTCGCAGCGGCGTACGCCGATTGGTCGCGCACGTCGCCGGCTGCGCCAAAACGAACAGCGCAATGCGCGTGACGTCACTTGCGCGTCGCTCCGGCCAGCTGCGGGCTCACGGCGAGCGCTCAGCGGCGGCTCGCACCCGCCGGTCGCTCTTAGTCAAGCAAAACCATTCCTCGATCCAACAACATTCATGTGCGTCGCCGCAGAAATACGAAATTATAAGTGAAATTAATTGTGATATTGATTGAAATTGTGCCAAAATAGGTAATTATACTGTGTACATTATTACTAGCTAGTTTGCATGAGTTTTGCATGGTGATTTTCCGATTACATTCGCGAAACAAGTTCACATCCGGCGCGTGTGTGTGTGCGTGCGCTCGCTCGCCTGCCGTAAGCGCTGCGTGAAGCGAGCTTTTTCTCGTATGGTCGCAAATTGACGTGGTGTGTAGAAACTCGTTTTTCACGTGCGAATTTCATCGAATGTGGTGCGAATTGGGTTGCGTTGCGGCGGATGCGTGGCCGTGCGAGGCGTAGTGCGTTGTATCTGGCGAGCGGCGGCGGCATCGCCATTTTTCACAAATTTGTCGGAAAAGCGGCCATTGTTGCGGCCGTTCCAACCGCTTGGCTTTCCCCTGCCCCACCCTGAAGTGACGAATTTACAGTTGCTCTGGCCTCCGGGCGTTCGCCACATAAGAGTTCCACTTTACTAAAGTTTATTTACCTCGATACAATTAATCAGCTCTATTGGAAGGTGCTTTTAATTATTATTTTTTCTGGCGAGCGACTTGCACGTTTTTAATGTTTTCGTTGAATTTCAACAGGGACAGAATGGATGATGACCAACAGTTCTGTTTGCGATGGAATAACCATCAGTCCACGTTAATTGCTGTTTTCGACACACTCCTGGAAAATGGGACGTTGGTTGATTGCACACTCGCCGCGGAAGGAAAGTTTCTGAATGCACACAAGGTGGTTTTGTCAGCATGTAGTCCATATTTTGAAGTAAGTACATTTTTTCGAAATTTATTCAAGAATTATTGCTGACATTAGTAATGTATATCTGATATTAATTGTAATATTTATTTTTGTGTAATTTTAGTCATTGCTGTCACAAAACTATGACAAACATCCAATTTTTATATTAAAAGACATCAAATACCAAGAACTGAAAGCGATGATGGACTACATGTACAGAGGCGAAGTCAACATCTCACAGGATCAGCTTGGAGCGCTGCTAAAGGCGGCCGAATCACTTCAGATCAAAGGCCTTTCAGACAACCGCAAGGGCGAGACGGAGACGCGCACCAGCAAAGCGACATCGCTGCCGCCGCAGGCGAAATCACCGCCCCCACCGCCTATGGCGCATCACCATGCGGCGGCGATACCCAAGGTGCAGGGCCTCACGATCGAGCAGCGCCGCAAGGATTCAGACGAGAATTCGCGCGACGGCTCGCAGTCGCCGGGGCCGCGGCGGCGAAAGCGCGCGCGTAGAAGAAGCGAGGAGCTCGAGAACAACCACGACGCGTCCAACTCGTCCGAATCTCACCAGAGCGTCGCACTGCAGCAGCAGCTGCAACCCCAACAAAACATTCCAATCACCACACCCGCCACCACCACCAAACTAACCGATGTGCCTGAAGCAGCGTTGCAGGACGCTAAGCAGGAGATTCTGCGGCATAAAGCGAACGAGTCTGAGATGATTCCCCCACAAGTTCCTAAAGACAACCTCGACAACACACCCACACACTCTGAACTGATGCTTGAACCAAAGGCTGAATACATGGAGGAGGCGAACGAAGATAGCATCGAGGATCTGACGCTCGATGATGAAGAGCTGAGTAATATGGAGCAGATGGATGAGGGTGCTGGGCCTAGTCACGGCAACGTCGGTGAAGCATCTGGTCAAGGTAATATGTTTTATTTTTTTCTTACGCATACTATTCGTTTTTAAATGCAACACAATTTTGCCTCAAACACATGGAATTAACAATAACACTCTTGAAGGTTTTGGATGGCACATGGGCAATCAAAATCAAGATGAAGTATTCCTCGCCGCACAAGAAGCCGTTGGAGCACACCGCGACTCACAAGGTAGGATTTTACAAACTTTTACACGGCGCTCTCGTACTCTTGTACAACAAAAACGAACAAACTAGTAAACGCAACGCTTTGTGTGTCAACTGCATTACTTTGTGGAGTTGAGCGGAAGATATGGTTGCAATCTTTGCCAAAATTGAATTTTGTTGTAAATCGGTATCAGAGTTACAGAGTTGGCATACTGGTGGCAAAATCATACAAAAACACACGATATTTCATCCTTTGATACATAGACTTAGTGTTTGGTTGTTGCTTTCCCAGTGCTTGTTGTAGTTAGTCAAACCATCTCTCTCCCACACACATACGTCTATTAAATAACTGATTAAATTTATTTCGATGTTTTTCACACTCTCAAAAGTCAATGCTATTGAAAACAAATATGTACAAAATGGATAACGAGAATGCGGCGCCCCAAGGTAGGAGAAGGGAGAGTGTGGTCCAATGAACCAAAATGTAACTGATACGCGCGCGCACGAACGGGCGAATATATGATGCAAGTTAACAGAGTTTACATTTTGGGCTCAATTCAAAGGATGATTATTGGTGTTGTCACTCCGCTACTCATTTATACAAAACGCCGCCGCGCATCTCGGTTTACTTAATGCGAGAGATGCGTTGTGTGCTTGCAGCTTAACCAATAACATTTGATTTTGTCATTGTATGCCAATACTTGATTTTTTTGGGTTTTTGAAGTGATAAGTAATTAACAAATCTAACGGGAAGAATGCAATCGACAAACGAGTGCAAAGAAATGATGCGTATTGATAGCACAATAGCTTGTTTGTTGGTTACATTTGTATTATATTCTTGGCCTTCTATCTAAATCCTATCTTCTCTAACTGGTTCTTTGAACAAAACTTGCATGCTTTTTGTAATGTATATTCTCAATCAAGCCTTACTTTGGGCTTCATATAATCATAATGCATAGTTTTGCATTTTTTTTGCAATTATCTGCTTGATAATTGCGTAACTATTTCGAGTCATGAAAATTACTCCATATTTTCATGATTCATTTTTTAATATCAACGATGTTGGAATGCAATTACTTTGTTGTTGTTCCTTATTGTTGTTATTTTGGGTGAAAAATAGTGTAATGACAGTGTTAAGTGGCGCAAAACTTTTATTCATATTTGTTTATCATAGAATTCTATGATAGATATTCTTTAAAGTGTAATTTTATAGTCTCTATATTTTTAGAGCTATGTTCTTTTTTTTATCTTTATCAATTGATAAAGATAACTAGTGTTTCTTTCCTTTGTTGATATGTATTTTTTTTTCTCTCAGAATCACTTGTTTTGAGAAAGTTTTATTTTACATATCCAACATTGTGAATTTCTACGACAGTGAATGCATAATCGCCAGTGAAAAATGCAACGTTTTGTTGCTATTTATTAATTTGATTTGATCATTGTTATATTTGTCATGTATCAATCACTTCTTTCCATATTGCTCTAGGTACATATTTTTATATATGATAATGGAATCTGAACCAGAAATTGGTAAACTTCTAAAGGTATTGTATGGGTATTCTATTTTAGAATGCAGAAGATCATCGGAGAGGCTTGAAGTGAAGTTGTAAGTTGCGAAATCTTTTTGCATGATAAATATGTACAAATATTCCGTTTTTATGTTACAGGTTTACCACACTGCATAACTATATTTACGAGTAATACTGCATTATATGTTTTGATGTAAAACGTTTTGATCTCTGTGGCAATGAATATAAAATTCTTTTAAAATGAATAATAAATTTGTGTACTGCGTTTTATTATCCATTCAACAACAATCATCAGCTATGTATCTTCATGTTCATTCATTATTAATCTATCACATACTATAACAATCAATTTGAAACTTTTTAAATTGCAAAGATACATCGTTTATGAGTGTACATCATAATGTGCGAGGTGGTGGTTATTTATGATTGTTGCATTTTTATCATACATATTTGCCGGGTTGTTTGTTGCCTTAGCTAACGAGTGAGAAAATCATTAAATATGCACCACCTTGGGCACACCCAGCTTTTGTTAGCATGAGTGTTGTGTGAGAAAAGGATTAGAAAAGGTCCGGCGGAGCGACCGCAGTATTCGAATATAATAAGCTCTCCCTACCATACGTATTTGCATATTGTGGAACGCCGTGCGATAATAGCTCGAGTAAAAAGCGCCTCTTCTTTACCTTTTGTAGGCGAGTCGATGTGGCAGCTGGGACTCGTCGCCGCCGCGTCGTTTCCTTGCGCAGCGTGCGGAAGGGTCTACAAACATCGGGCCAACTTGCGCAGGCACACGGTCTATGAGTGTGGGAAGTCCCCACGGTTTCAATGTTCCTATTGTCCACGAAAGTTTCACCAATACTCCAACTTAAAGCGGCATAACGAGACGCAGCACGATCCCAGACCGGAGTTGTTTCAATTCTAAGCTTAGGCCAAATTTGCATACATTTATCTAGTCAGTGTAGGGTTACAATCCAAGTTCATTAGAATTACAGTTACTAATTTATTGTACGTGGTAAGCAGCGCTATCATGGTATTATAACTTCGTCATCATGTCTTTAGTAGATGCAGGTAGGTTTAAAAATATAGAGAATGGCGAGGGCAAATGATTAAAGTAATTGGCTGCGTTTATTTTCTCCAAAGAAAGAAACAACCACACTACGTATATAAAACTAGGATGGGAATGTTTTATGTAGAGTTGCGGTAGTAGAATTTGACTTTTGTTTTGGTAGTACATATCTCGTTTCGAAAACAAGCATCCCGAAAGTCGCGGCGAAGAGGATTTCTAATACATACAAGTTTTTTCAGAATTTTTGCGTAAAATTGTTGCACATCAATACTCGGAGTTGAAATGTACCATAAATAGTTCCGGTAGAGACGTTGCGTTGCTGCCAGACGCGTATAATAAGGACGGCGCCGGGGAGCAGGACCACATGCGTTACCATTGCACAAAGTGCACAAAAAGCTATAAGAACAAGCGGCATCTGTACCGGCACGTGAAGGAGGAGTGCGTCGACACGCAGCCGCGTTTCAAATGCCCGTTTTGCTTCCACCTCTTTCGCCGCAAGTACCACTTGTCGCGACACATTGTCAACCGACATCGCGACATTCTCGGCGAGGAACAGAAAGCGTTCCTCTTGACCCCCTAGAGAGCTTTTTGTGCACTCTGCCGTGCATCGAAACACTTTTGACTGACTAATTTTAGTATCTATTTACTTTTTTGATTTTGTATACAGTTTTATTTTTTATGTGGCAAAATAAACACGTTTTCAAACAGTAACACCATTTTATGTTGATTTTCTAGACACGTAATTGCTTCTAATTTTTCTTTTGGGGGAAAGGTACCGATTTGTTTACGTAGCTTAGAGCATTACATATTTATATATATATATATTCCTTATCAATTTACAAACATATCCAGCTTGACTTAGGTAACGAACACCTACCTGATTACTCTCAATAGGCACATGTTTTGAACGAACAATATGCTTCATAGATATTTTCTTGTAGGATCTGATTCAAGCGCGTCAAACAAAGGTACAGAGCCGCCCGAGCCGAAGAAGGAGTCGCAAGAAGGTAAAGTCATCAATAAGTATTTGAAGTTTAAGATTATCAGTAGTTATGTGAAGAGGCCCGTCAAGTCCCAGTATGTTAAGCAGGAGGTTGCAAAGAACTCCCATCAGTGTCAGGAATGCGGGAAGCTTTACAAGTGGAAGTCGACTTTGGTTAGGCACATGCGGGTTGAATGCGGTAACAGGCCGCCATCTTATAAGTGTCAATTCTGCTTATATAAAGCCAAGCAGATGGGGAATTTGAAAGCGCACGTTCGTAAATATCACAGTCATAAAAAAGATGCACCCGAATCGAAATTGTCTTAGGAGCTCCTGTTCTGCATTTTTAACTCAAGTAGGATTGATTCAAAACATTGTACTCTTGAGCCGTTGACATTTGTAACAAACTCTTTTTGAAACCAAGAAATAACACAGTAATATTAATACATATAACAAATAATGACACAATTAATTACTTGTAATGTAAGTAGTTATTATTTTGGTGGTAGAACTACTTCAAATTATAAATTGTATTCGAGAAATAAAATTTATAAAATTGAAGCTCTGAGCGTGCCTCTGTTTGTACTAATAGTGTGTATTTTCAGCGTTACCAATGGCAATCCAATTGACCGAATACGAACCGCTGGAGATTGAGTTTACGAATAGTCCGTGGTTTCTCGTTGCGGATAAGCCGCCCAAGAAGCAGGTGTACAATAGAATTCGGGGGAATTTCAAGTGCTCACAATGCGATCGGTCGTACATTCGCAAAGACTCGCTGCAGCGGCACCTGAATTACGAGTGTGGCAAAGAGCCGCAATTCCAGTGTCCGTTCTGCCCGCAGAAGTGCAAGCGCAAGTCGCATCAGATCCGACACATCAAGCGCCAGCACAAAGATAAGATCGGCATACTCGAGGAGAACAATCCCGGTCTGAATATCTCAAAAGACATTAAGAGCGAGTTGGACGGCATTGACGATTATGCCAGCGATATTAAACAAGAGCCGGCGGAATACTAAAAAATGACCACGAAAAAAACAAACCAGTACTTTATCAAAAACAAAATGATGCATAGTTTGTATATAATTAATAGTTTATATTATACGTATAAATCTTTTGAGTTGTAATTTGTTTCTCTTTTTATTTTCTTTCTGTTTTTTGACTTAGTTTTTAATCAAAAGCCAAATAATTCTTTAGCATAATTCAGTTGTTGCGCAAAGACATTAATACAATCTGTACACACATATTTTTTGTGCGCATATGAAGTATTTTGCGTTTTTATTTTGGTGGAGGAAAATAAAATGTCAGAAGGGTGAGAGGGGCGAAATTGATGCCACCAAAATAAGCACAATGTGCTGTTACTGTTCAAATTTTACTGCATTAATTCATTTGCGTTAGCACCGCCGCCTCCATGTGCGCTTTATTTCATTATTACATCGCATTTTTCATATGATTAACGCATTTTTTGTATATATTTCTTCATTATATCATTTATTTTTATATTCGAAAAACCACCGCTTTTTATTTATACAGTTATATATTTTTAACTTTTTATTTTTTTTTATTATATTTATAAGTTGTTGGAATATAATAAATATCTTTTTTTTGATAAAATTTGTACTAATAAGTATGTTTTTTTCAGCGCAAGATTTGCGCGTGACGCGACCATGGGAGCACTGGCCGGCGCACTTGGCCTTACCGATGATTCTAATGCGCGAGAGCATGAAGAAGTCGATGATACAGTCGATAACGGCGGCGCCGACGCCGCTGCAAAAGTCGCCGAAAACTGGGGCGGCGGCGGTGGCGGCGCAACGCGATAAAGGCGAGCCGGCCGGCGGCGGTGGTGGCGGCGGCTATAGTTGTTGCGTGTGCGGCAGGGTGTACAAGTTGAAGAGCTCGCTGCGCAACCACCAGAAGTGGGAGTGCGGCAAGGAGCCGCAGTTTAAGTGCCCGTACTGCGTCTACAAAGCGAAGCAAAAGATGCACATGGCCCGCCACATGGAGCGCATGCACAAAGAGATCGACTATTCGGTGATCAAGGCCGAGGTGGAGATCAAGGCGGAGTCGGATGGTGAGGCGGAGGACAATTAGCACGCGCAACAAACGGAATATGTGTGCACAATGGGAATTATTGCTTGTTTTTTAATTTTTCTCTAAGAAAAGATTCTTTTTCATTTATTTCTGACATGGTACGGCTATTCCACTAGGCTATAAGGTGTTAGGTTTTTAAACGCGTTGCGCACTTGCGCAATGTACCACGATTAAGTCAACTTTGTTTATAATTATTTTTTTGCATATAATGTAACGTGCCTTAAATGACGACGAAACCCAATAGCACGCTAAACTGGATACTTCCCGACTGACTTTTAAATATCGTCTAAATAACTGCCAATCAATCACGTATTACAATTACAGTTTTGCTCTCCCGCACATCATACCGTAATTAAGTAAGCATTTTTTCCACGCGAACAAGGTTTACCGAACCGATGACAATGTTAATATAATGAAAAATGTGATAACGTGGTAACCATGGGGAACTATGCGAGGAAGAAACTACCACATGACAGAACAAGACAATATTTTTTATAGATTTTAAAGAAAAGAAACGGATATATAGTGATATTTTTATACACGTTTACCTATACAATGTGCCTCACAGTGTTATTTGTTCCTTTTACATAACTTTTGTTTGTTTGTTTTGGTATCAGAAATATGTTACCTTAATGTTTGCGTAAAATATACCCGTGAACGATAAACGTAAGTCTTTGACGCTATCTAGCTGCAAGTTGTTGCAAAAAGGACTTTGGATCAATGATGCGAGATTTCTTTGTTTTAATATACGTTTTGGAGCGCTTTTGTCCAGGTAGACACTTTGTTAAAATATTGTTGAAAATTTAAAAAAAATGCAGATAAAAATTGCGATATAGTTATTTAATGCGAAAGGTAATGGTAATTTCTATTTTTTATATGATTAATATATCTGAAGCGCACAGAAAATACGAGGCAACAGGCGGCTTTCCTCTTTTTTTAGCTCTTAGGGAAAAGTTACTATTATTTACGTTTTAATTATTTACTTTCAAAAAGTAGTTTATTGCATTCTTTTATTTACGTATGGGTTAACTCTTCCTTCTTGTGCATTCTAAAAGAAAATATTTAGTTTATTTTGTGCGAATTTGTGCTTTGTTTAACAGATATCTTTTTATTTTGCCCTTGGAGAAGAGCTTCCGCCGCGCGGCGCGTAGGTGGAGAAAAAAAAAACAATCGCTTTATTAGTCTATAAGGAATCCAAATTTTTTGTAAAACGGTGAGGGGATCCATAGCAGCTTTCTTTTGTCTCTCTGGAGATGTTTATGAATAGAACAATATAACAATACTCTTGTCATGACAAGAGAGAGATATATATATTACCTTAGCAGGACACTCAATTTAATAATACTCAAACTACGAACAATAATTGTGATTTTACCATAACTTGTAATAGAATAGAAATATGATGCCAAGTTCCTGATTTCCATAACATATGCATACTATTTTTATTTTTAAACATAGTGATTTTTTTTACACCATCCAAACCTGAACCAATTTGTTTTTTTTTTTTTTGCAATACTGTATGATGATTTTTTTGTATAAATTGCGGATGATTTACAATGTTGTTACATACAATTTTATATAATTACTATTGTATTAAAGTGAAAATATAAATTATTACTTCATGTAGTACTAATGTTTAATTGATAATTTGTTTGTGTGACTAATTCTGCTTTTAGATGCAATTTATGGATGGCCAAATTATCAAATTGTGGAGTATTGAATTTGATGACGATTTATACTAATATGTTTGCTTTTGATTTTAGGTGTGATTTTATTACATGATATTGTAATACCCAAGGATGAATATTTGGAAACCAAAGAAACAACACAAGAACCAAAGGAAGCCGCACTTGAACCGAAAGAAACGAAGAATGTTAAAGTCGAAGAAGAATTAAGTTCGCACGTGGTGATACCACAAACAAAATTTATACAAAATTTAAAAAACATCAAAATTACGTCACCTAAGATAATAGTGACCAAACCCCTGCAAGGACGAGATATTGGCAGCAGGATAATTTCGCACGAACGAATGAAATTGTTTCTCAGCATGAAGCCAACAGATGTTCAAGAAGCGAAAAAAGTGGTACCAGCATGCGAGCAGCCAGTGTTGAAAATGCCACGGGATACTATCAGATGCTTTGATTGTCGGATGCTAATTAATCCGTTTCAGAAAAACGAACACGCCAAAGTATGTACGAAAATCGCGAATCAACAACGGAGATACGGATGCGCAGCCTGCAGCTTCCAACATCCAGATAAGACCGAAATTGAGAAACACTACAATTCAACGCATAAATAATATAATTTCTTTAATGGTTTATTTGATTTTTGGTTTAGTTATGTATTTTTTTATGATTTGTAGTTCGGATTATTTTTTGGTTAGTTATGGATTATTTCGACGTAGAAATTATTTGAGTATTATTTGTTATAATTTCCGATTATTGTAGTATTGTTTCAGTAGTCTTGTGATTGTTTTTCAAATAAAAATGTGTCAAAAAGACTAAAACGCAAGGGTTTTTTAGGACCGTCCATACTAGATCTGATTGAATTCGATCAGGAGAATCGCATTCACATACGCCATCCGAATATACTCATGAAGCAGGAAATGCTGGAGCCGAAGCGTGACCTCTTCAGGAAGCCGAAGACCGAGAAGCAGGTTAAAATCAAAATGGACGCGACTGTGCGCGACGTCAAGCTGGAGAAGCCGCGAAAAATTAAAGCGGAGACGCACCCTCTCGGCGAGTTGTTTATGTGCACAAATTGCACAAAATCCTATCGTTTGAAGCATTCGCTCACCAGGCACATTAAATACGAGTGCGGTATCGAACCAAAGTACAATTGTCCTGCGTGCGATCGAAAATTCAAACACAAATACGATCTCTCTATTCATATCAAAACCAAACACAGTTTCCCGATGCTGGAAACGATCCTTACTGAGACATAGGACCTCAATTTATTTACCTGTTTTATTTTCTGGGGAACTTACAAAAGGCTGACATTTTTCTAGTTTCACACTAATTTAATTTAGCTTATAGAAATGTTACCATTTTTTACGTAATCTTCTTGTAACGATCAGTATTTTATTCAATAAATTATGTCTACTTTTAGTTTTGCTTTTTGGATGATTTTTCCAGTTGTGCGTTTTTTGCAGCAGCAGCATGATCATCGTCCAATACAGCGGTATCGTAAAAATTCGTTAAAAAATTGTATTTGCAATAGTGCTTGATTATCACTTACTTAGACGAGTTAGTACTCAGTAGGCTGCACCCTCGCCGGCTGTGAGTTTCATTCGGGGACCTTTCTTTATGTTTTAGTCGCAAGAAAGAATTACACTTGCGGTATGTGTCGGAAAAGCTACACGCTGCGAAGCAATCTGCGGCGTCACGTCTTCTACGAGTGCAACGTCGAGCCGAAGTATCAGTGTGATATCTGCATGAAGAAGTTTCGCTATCACTTCAGCTGGCGCAAGCATAATCTGAGCTGCAAAGATCGTTACCAATACATGATGCAATAAATTATCCCCTCTTGCCACGATTTCAGACTGATTATGTCGCATTTAACTGTCTCTCGTTAACTTGTACTTATGACAAATAAAGTTAATTTAATTACGTAGTAAGTTAACATTTAACTAACTGTTTTATGTTCATATTTTTGTCTTGTTTATTTTGGGGTGCAATTTATTCGTTCGATTGCGGTGGCATAGTGACTAATTTTTGGTGTTCTCTTTTATAGAGACGTACGGCTACAGTCTGAATGTCGTGCAGTGTTTGTTTTGCGGGCGGGATTTCCCGGATGGTTTGTGGCTTAAGAAGCACCTGCGCAACGAGTGTGCGCACACGAGGAATAATCGCAACGAGGGATATTACTCGTATAGCAATGAGAGTTTTCAGTGCATGCACTGTGCGAGGGTGTACAAGTCGCAGGCGACCGTGCGCAGACATATTAAGTACGAGTGCGGGAAATTGCCGACGATTCAGTGTCCGGTTGAATCGTGCCATTACATGTCCAAACTCAGGGATAGAATGAGTCAACATATTAAGATGGTTCATAGAATGAATTGAGATTATTGAAATCTTCAAAAGATTGGAATTTGTTAATTATTTCTTGCTTTTGGAATGAATTTGCTTTTTTGTACCTAATAAATTTTTTTACTGTTTTACTCGTTTTAATTATTTGTTTTTCTAGACATTTCATTCCAAAATGTATATAAATGAATATTTTTTAGGAAATTATTTTATTGACAATTCTTTCTTAGCATAAACAAATATATGCTAAATTAATTAATAATAAAAAACTAATAAACTAAATTAACTAATAGTTTACAGGTATTACATCATCATGAATTCATTGTATAAAGTGTTTTGAAATATATGTCTTGTAATATCATTTTGTAAAGGATATTTTAGGTTTCTTAACATTTTGGACCACAGTTTCTATTGAATGATTTACTTTGGTAATATTTTTGCGACAGTTTTTTTCTTGGGTTTTCTTTCAATTGTATAAAGTTTGTTTTTGTTTACCTTCTATTTCTTTCAAGTGTATAATTATATTCTTCAACATAAAACAAGAAAACTTCGTTTGATATCATCTATAAACCATTAAAAGTTAATACAATAATTAAATTTATTAGAGATTTTTTTCTAATTGCTATTTTTTAGATTTTCAACGAACCATGAAATTACTAAAAGAACATGAAAGCCCAAGAAATTCTAGAACTCGGAAATAATTGTTAAACAAGCTGTATTATGGAATTAAATACTCTAAACCCCTTTATTTTCTCGTTCTTCTTTTATTTTTGTTTTATACATGATTTTTGTAATAAAACTGCATGTGGTGTTGTCTTTCTTATTTTGTCACCTCCTAACTGTCGTCTTTGTTGTAGGCTTTCCCCTGGGACTACCTCTGGGCTTTGGTCTAGACACGGTCTACACGTGCAATCAATGTCCGAAAGAGTATCGCGATTATAACTCGTTTTATAAGCATCAGAAATATGGCTGCGGAAAACCGGCCACGTTTTTCACCTGCGACGGCTGCTCCAAAGGCTACAAATACAGCCACTCGCTGCTGCGACACCAAAAATACGAGTGCGGCAAGGTGCCCATGTTCCCCTGCCCTATTCCCGGCTGCACGTTCGTGTGCAAGCGCAAAGACAATCTTGCCGTGCACATCCGCAACCATTGGCGGCCGCTTAATCAGGCGCGCGAAATGCCTCAGGCCAAAGTCGAAACCAATCTGTTGGTTGGGAATGAGGAGTTTCCCTTCATTGAGCCTAAACAGGAGCCGTTTAATTAAATCGACAATTTAGAACAAATTTTATGTCATGTGTGTTCAGGGTTTAAATAGAGTAAATAATAAAGTTTTTAAAGCTAGCTGATTTTAACAACTGTTTGAAACATTGTCATATTGTCCTTATTTTAGTAAAACATGTTTTCTTCCAAACAATGCTACTGTTTTCGAAGTTTGGTAAGTCCACATGTGTTGCCTAACAAATTCACTGTGTTTGCATCCTTAAGTGTAATCACGCTCCCAATAACAAACGATGCTAATTTATGCATAATTACATTGGGTTCTTTTGTTTTAGGACGGTGTTTTATATGTAATCAGTGTGGAAAGAATTACAGTTTTCTGGCGACGCTGAAGCGACACATGAAATACGAATGTGGCAAAACGCCGGAGTTTTCGTGTGATATCCCCGGTTGTACTTATGTTACCAAGCATAAATTCTCATTACGAACTCATCTAAAAGCCAGACATTATCGACGAGACGAATATCATCAATAAGACTGTGTTTTTGCTCGTTTTTATGTTGCGGAGGAGTTTCATTGAGTGTAGTACAAGTGTTTTTAATTTATCTGTTACAATGTGTTGAAACATGTATGAAATATTGTAAATATATTCGTTGATGTACCTCAGGAAATTTTACTCGGTTATCTAATAACTTTGTTTATAGCACTGTTTTTAATATATAAAAAGGAAAATAATTGCAATCTTTTTGGTTTATGTCCTAAGATGTATTTATTTTTAGTTCGCGTTTGGACGTGCCACAAATGTGTTTGAACCTTATGCTTATGATCTAGTTATTATCGGCATATCAAAGAATGCGGAGAAAAACCGACGCCAATGTGCCCGTATTGTCCGTACGCATCGTACGGAGCGTATCATCGTTACCATTTAAGGCAACACTTGCTAACACATGGCATACGCAATTAATTGTCTATATTATTTCGGATTATGATAATTCGCGCCACTATTCATGTAAATATATTGTTTGCGTCTTCTCTTAATGGTGTTTTATATGTAATTAGTGTGGTAAGAATTAGAGATATTACCAATAAGACTTTGCGTTTTTGCTCGTTTATGTTATGGAGGAATTTAATTGAGTGCAGTGCAAGTATTTTAATTTATTTGTTACAATGTGTTGAAACATATATGAAATATTGCAAATATATTTGTTAATATACTTCAGGAAATTTTATACGGTTTTATAATAACTTTACTTATAGCATTGCTTTTGTAATATATATATATATATAAAACCAGTGCATGCTTATAAATTTGAATATTTTTGTTCTCATAAAATTCTAATATTTTTTCTTATGTCCTAAGATGTATTTATTTTTAGCTCCTGTTTGGACGTGCCACAAATGTAGTAGAACTTTAGGCTCGAGAGCTAGTTACTATCGACATATCAAAGAATGCGGGGAAAATCCGACGCAAATGTGCCCGATTTGTGCGTACGCTTCGCATCGTCGTCACCATTTAAAGCAACACTTGTTAACACATGGCATACACATTTAATTGTTCTTAAATTGTCATATTACTTTCAGGTTTTGTACAATTCGCGCCACTATTTATGTAAATATGGTACAACAAAAATACATTTCTTTCTTCCGCTAACACCGCAAGTTGGTTGAGGTTTATTGACACATGTGTTGTTATGTATGATGATTGGGAATGTGTACTACTTTGCGTCTTCTCGTATTTTAGGATCTTTTGTGTGCAAGAGTTGCCAGCGTGAATACAAGCGCAAGTCGTCGTTGTACAATCATATGCGATGGGAGTGTGGGAAAGAGCCGCAGTTCCGCTGTGCCTATTGTCCATACAAAGGAAGGCAGAAAATTCACTTTTCCATGCATCTGCTTGCTAAGCACAGGGAATTCAAGCATGAGTTTGCTGATTATATTAATCATTCCAAGCGGAATTTATTGTAGTATTAAAACGCGTATAGTTATATGTTACTTAATTGTATGAATATATATTTTATTTAATGATAATAAATTTACTGAATTAATTATATCGAATATTTATTGTTCAGCGGAAAAGTAGATTGTTTTGTATAAGTAGCAAGCAAAAGAATTTTTGTTGCGAGTTTTGAAGGAACACTGAAATCGTCATTTTTTTGCAAGTAGGTAACATTTACTTCAACTTCATATGTTAATTAGAATATGGTTTATAAAACTGTTGTCTGAATTTAAACCTTGGTATTCAGTAATATCATGAATATGATGTCTATTTTGTAATTTACTATATAGTTGTTTATAATTTTATTATATTTAAATTTCCAGCAGGTGGCAAGTGTTAATTAGTTATAAAACTATGAAAAATAATTTGTTAAAGAAATGGTTTAGCATATTTTGTTACTTCTAGGAATATTAACTTTGTTGTTCTCTAAGAACGTATAAATTAATAAAAAGGTAATATTTATTATAATTAATGTGCGAGCAGTTAATAATTTGATATTTTTTTTAGGTCGTATAGAAAAGATTCAAGAACAACCAGAAAAGAAGTGAAGTTATATAATTTGATTAAACATTTTTTTTAATATGATTTTTATTGTTATAAATTTTTTTAACTTACATGCTTTTATTGTTTTTATTTTTGTTTTTTTTTTATGATTTCTACCGAACCTTTTTTATGTTAACTTTATTAAGTTTTAAAATTCTTTATTTTATGTACATAAAACAAAAGCTTCATTATGTTCAATTTTTTTGGGTTTATGGTATATTTTTCATTAACTCACACAATCAAATAATTGAAGACTTCACATTCTCTTTAAATAAACCATTCATGCGCGTACTGCACTCACAGTATTGTAGTGAAACAATGTATAATAATATTGCTATAAATAAAATTTCAGAGTTTCTTGAGTTGGACGAAATCATTGCGCCGGACCCGAAATACTATTTGCACGGCGGTGGTGGTGGCGGCGGCGACGTGGCGGAGTCGGTAAAAAAGGGCAATTCGATGCGTAAGTTCACGAAATTCGCCGCCACCGCCGCCTCCGACGGCGAGCAGCCGTGCAAGCCCGGCTATAGCAGCGAATCGCAGTTTGCGTGCCGCCACTGCGGCAAGCGCTATCGCTGGAAGTCGACGATGCGCCGCCATGAGCTCGTCGAGTGCGGCGGCAAAGAGCCGGGCTATCAGTGTCCGATGTGTCCGTACCGCGCCAAACAGAAGGGCAACCTCGGCGTGCACATACGCAAGCATCACAACAATATTATCAATAACAACAATACGATATAGCAGCTTCCAAGCAAACAAAATACCGCCGCCTCCAAAAAAAGGGCCGCAACTGCTACACGAACAGCATAGCTAAATACTAGCTTAAGTAGAGTAACACACTAAACCAAAACAGAGAGTACAATCAAATATTTAGCTATATTTTATATATATACATATATAACAAAAGTCGTATTAACAGAGTTGAGAATTTGGCAGAGTTATTGTTTATTTATACAGAGTTTATCTAAAGTGCAATGTAGCGTCAAACGTGTGCACTTGCATTATTCGAACCAAATATTATTAAGTTTTTTGTTGCTTACAAAACACTGAAGGTGTATTTATTTATTTCGATTTTTTTTGGCATATATCTTAATTATTATACTTTGTTACCTTGAAATTCCACACTTTAAACTGTTACAATGTTTATTTTTGTTACTTGTTATTATGTTGCACATTATGTTATATTTTCTATAGATTTAACGATAGACATATTACTTAAAAAGGTTCAAAGTATTTTTTCTGTTAAGCTGATTATTTATTTACGTTAAAAATGAGGAAAAATAAACACGGGGTATATTATTATTTTTATATTGGTTCAAGGGTGTATTTTAGTACAATAAAATATTCCTACATGAAATTATCTCTTATTAATTAACTAAGATTTTTCTGTTTTAGGTCTACGAAGGTTTTTATCTATTTTTTAAAACTTTTATATATTTTTTTAATTAAATTTTATTTTTGGATAAATATTTTTAATAACTTTTTTTTTTATTATTTTGCATGCACTCTAAGCGGGGTATAATTAATTTTTGCATGAATTTCCTTTCTTATTTTATTAGTATCTTTCTTTTATTTTTATTTAGTTCTTATTTATTTGTGTTAATGTTGTCAAATTTTTACAAATTTTAGATGAAAAGGTGAAAAAAATAGCGGCGCATCCGTGGTATAGTGGTTCAGCACCACCGCAACAGCGTCAGCAGAAGAAATCACCGAATAATAAAAAAACCTCGCACGCTGCAATCGCAGCAATGCAGACTCAGGACGATGCGTACGCGTGCCCGGACTGCGGCCGCACGTACAAGCTGAAAAGCTCGCTGCGCAATCACCTGAAATGGGAGTGCGGCATTGAACCGCAATTTGAGTGCCTTTATTGCCCATACAAAGCTAAGCAGAAAATGCACATGATGCGACACATGGAGCGCATGCACAGCGATACCGAATTGGATCCTAACTTAGTGAATACCGTGATCGACTTTAACATTGATAACAAACCAGCAATGAAAGCTTGAATTAATTTGCGTTTATTTTCCTTATACGTAATAACTTTTGGGGCTCCTTTTTTATTTATGATATTCTAAATGTCAAATTACTCTTTATTTATTCTTATTGCGACAAAAACTCATGACAATTACAACTGTAATTCCTAATTAAGTTTTTATAACGCGTAACTTTTATACATATCATTGAAAGTTATAATTTTGCTATAGTATCGCTTTACTTTTTATGCGTTTTTACAACTTTATTTTCTTAACAATAAAGAATCTTGCAATAAACGATACATTTTTGCATGTAACCGTAGATTTTTGTAGTCACTTGTGGTGATTGGCGTTGTGGTCGTGCTAATAGAAAACTTCTTTTTAGGCGCTGCGCAAAAGATAAAGCCTTTTCGGTGCCCGATTTGTCGCAAGTGCTACACATCGCAAATGGCGTTGAAGTATCACAATGCGAGTGCTTGTGGGCATGCACCGAAATTCGGCTGTGCATGTGGGCGGCTATATTCGTCCAAAACGGCACTGCAACGACACATACGCTACGATTGCGGAAAAGAGCCGCAATTTAATTGCGCGCTGTGCACGTATCGCGCGTATCAGAAGAACAACCTCAAGTTGCATCTCGAATCGAAGCACAATATTACCATTATATGACTCTATACTTATAAAACTGCGTAGAATTATATCGTATTTTGTTGATTTCTATGTGTAATTTATAAATATATAAATTAACACTAGTTATACTAATTATACTATTATCATAGTGTGTTGTTTCTGTAGTTTGCGTGTGATTTCAATAGCGCCCAACTTTATTAAATGTGTTTTAGATTTCAGCATCCAGGAGGATGGACAGTATCATTGTTTTACATGCTGGAAGGCTTACAAAACGCGAGGGTCTTTGGTGCGACACGTGAAATTTGAGTGCTCGAAGAAGAAGCTTTTTCGGTGCAAATACTGTATGAAGAAGTTTACACGGAATAGCACAGTGACCGCGCATATTTCTTATGCACATGGACATATTTAAGAAAATTGTGATTTTACTTAATATATATCATCAAAAATATACTGTAATTATTTCTTTTTTGATATTTGTTATTGTTTAGTTTCCTTGTGCAAGGTTGGATCGAGTTTAGTTAGTTTGTTATATTCTTTTTTGATTTGTTATTAATTTTTTTATTTGTTTACTAATTGTTTATTATTTTTTAATAGATTTAGTGTTATAAAAACACAGACTATGATAATATTTCAATTAGTTTTGATTATTGCTTAAAATAAATTTGTTTACTAATTAAAATTCTTTCAGATGTTCTAACGACTGATTTGCCATTTGGGAAGCCATTCTTTGATTATGTCTCACACAAAGGCTATTTGTATGTTGCGAATAAATATGATAATTCAACGATGTAAGTTTCAATTTTGAGTTTATTTTTCCGAACGTTCTTGGAAGTTTGTGGGTGCTGATAGTTGTGGTTTTCTGTTGCTATTTGACTTATATCAACCCAAAATAGGTTTTTTGATATTTTATGTTCCTGTTGGTTTTAATAAATTTGTATACTTATGTATTTACTTAAATAATATGGAACTAACATCGTATAATAACCCATAATATGATTTGTTCCTCATAAATCTCGCGAAAATTTACAACCCATTACTATTTATACCTCAATAAAACATTACAAAACACGACACCCCATACATACAAACTACATTTTTATGGGTAAAACATGGCAAATAAATACAGCTAACCACATCATCTCGCAACCTAAATGATATTGAAATATATTGTGATATTAAAATATATTGTTTTTTTGCTCTTAATATCGTTTTTTAAATTTGATTTGTGGAACGTTTATTTTAAAATAAATACTTTTAGGTATTACATATGTTCAAAATACAAATCAGATCAATGTCATGGAACTGCCCAAGTTCCGTTATCGAATCGCACCGTAATCAAAACCGGAAAATGTCAGCACACTCATCCACCAGATTCCACCGTTGCCCATGTTAGCAGATTCAAGAACAAATTAAAACGAAGCATCTATGGATCCACTGATCATGTTTCCATTGTATATGACTTCGTTGCTGCCGAGTACGTAATCTTAGTAAATGATTACCAACTCTAATAAGTTATATCTTTAGGGATCCTGAAGGTGCCGCCCATGTGCCGCCCTCCCGCAGCCTATTCCTATCGATGGGACATTGGCGGCGTTACTATCTGCAAATGTTTCAAGCCTCGCCCACCAAGAAATCTAAGCAAACCTAGTTTTATTTTATGTTATACACACAATAAAATCCAACTTGTATTATTCTACCTCGAACGCTACTTAATTTAAGCACTTTTAGCGAATTGCGTATTTAGTAGCATTAGATGGTTGTCTCACATTATTGGTAACGAACTTTCCATCATTTTAGGTTTTCTAGATGACGCCGACGAGCGCGTCACGTGCCCACACTGCGGACGCAAATACAAAAATCTCACCACGTTGCGCATCCACAGGTGGCAGGATTGCGGCAAAGTGAACACGTGCGCCCACTGCGGCTACCGCTGTCGGCGCAAGTACATACTCAAGGAGCACTTGAAAATCAAGCATAATATTAGTTAACTTAACTATATATAGAACTAACTTATAAATAAATATGAATGCTTTTAAACCGTTTGTTTGTTGACGTTTTTGAAGCTCTTGTACGCCATGTGCAGTGTTAATTGTATCTTTTTGTTTTCTAGTTTTAAGCGCGAATGTTTGCACGATTTGCGGCAAACTTTACCGCGCACGTTCGTCACTGTTGCGCCACCTACGCCTCGAATGCGGGCAGCTACCTGCGTACAAGTGTCCGGAGAACTACTGCGCATACCAGACTAAACAACGCACGAATCTTGTGCGTCACATACGCCGAAGGCACCCCGGCACCCCCATCTCCGACGAATTTATATCCACTTAGATGTTATCACCACCAAATCTCCCTCAAAAGAAAGAAATAGACAATTTTTGTAACAAACGTTGTTTATTCTTGCATATCTTATTTTACTATTGTATATTTTTTAGTTTTCTTGTTTTTGTTTCTTTTTTTAATTTTAATGACTTTATCAAAGGTGTACTGAGTAAAAATGAAATAAACATTCTTTTATAGATTACCTGGGGATGCCGATGAGCAAGAAAAATTACGTGTGTCATTGCGAACAGGCATACTATCGAATTTCGCATTTGAGTCAACATCAAATGAACAGTTGTCGTGAGTCTGAACACATTTGTTTCGGACCACTAATATGTTTCATTTGTAGAGCTTTGCTTGGGTGCCATGTTGTACACACAATAAAATTCATCTTGTATTATTCTACTTCGACCGCTACTTAATTTAAGCACTTTTAGCAAATTGTGCATTTAGTAGCTTTTGATGATTGTCTCGCATTGTTAGTAACAAACTTTCAATAATTTTAGGTTTTCTAGATGGTGCCGACCAGCGCCTTACGTGCCCAGACTGCGGGCGCAAATACAAAAATCTTACCAAATTGCACAATCACAGGTGGCAGGATTGCGGCAAAATGAGCACGTGTTGCCCATTGCGGGTACCGCTTTCGCCGCAAGTACATACTCAAGGAGCACTTGAAAATCAAGCACAATATTAGTTAACTTAATCATATAGAACTAACTTATTAATAAACATGACTGCTTTTAAACCGTTTGTTTGTTGACGTTTTTGAAGATTTTGTATGCAATGTGCTGCGTTAATTGTATCTTCTTGTTTTCTAGTTTTAAGCGCGCATGTTTGCACGATTTGCGGCAAACTTTACCGCGCACGTTCGTCATTGATGCGCCATCAACGTCTCGAATGCGGGCAGCTACCTGCGTACAAGTGTCCGGAGAACTATTGCGCATACCAGACTAAGCATCGCACGAATCTTGTGCGCCACATACGCCGAAAACACCCCGGCATGCCCATCTCCACGCAATTTATATCTCCTTAGATGTTTTCACCATGAAATCTTCCCCCATAAAAAAGAAATAGACAATTTTGTAACAAACGTTGTTTACTCTTGCACACCTTGTTTTAGTGTTGTATATTTTATAGTTTTCTTGTTTTTTAATTTTTCTAATTTTAATGACTTGATGAAAGGTGTACTGAGTAAAAATGAAATAAATATTCTTTTATAGATTACCTGGGGATGCCGATGAGGGAGAAAAAGTACGTGTGTCATTGCAAAAAGGCATACTATCGCAGTTCGCATTTGAGTCGACATCAAATGAACAGTTGTCGTGAGTGTCAATACACAAATGTTTGTTTTGGACCACTAATATATTTCATTTGTAGATCTTCGCTTCTTGAACTTGGAGAATCGAAGATTTAGCTGTGCTTGCGGAAAGATGTACAAAGAGCGCAAGCATCTCGTCAGACACATGAAGAGCGGCTGTCGCTTTACCTAGTTTTTACCAAAATTTACGTAGTTTATAATTTCTAGCTACAATTGACGATAGTTAATTTTTTACGTTTTTGTATTCACATTATTCTAATGTTCGACAACAGTCGGTTTGAGAGTCGTTTGAGTTTTCCTTGTCACATCATCGTTATCTAAATAAATAGAATTTACCTGTGAATTGAAAGTGTTTTTTCCTATTTTGCTATATTGATCGTGTTCAAATAAAGGTAATTTATGTAAAAATAATTTATGGAACTATTTACTAATTTGTTATTTATTTTAGATATGGGTCATCGTATGCACTTTCATTCTTGTATTCTCTGTGGCAGACAGTATCTACACAGAAAATCTTTATACAGACATCTTCGCACAATACATCGAGTTATAAGAAGATAATTTATAAAATCTTAAATAAATATTTCTTATTTATTAATATGTTTTGTTTTAGAGACTTTTTAAAAAGAGTTACTACAATTTATTAAAATTGCAGTTGTCTGAATAAATTTCATCTGTGGTTAATAATATTTCTAAAAATTGCATTAGATTGCCATTTAAACAATTGTAATAAAACCTTTTTCCTCATATATAAAAGAAAAACAACCTGTAATTTTCCCGTTAGTTATATTTTTGTCATGCGATTTTCTTACTAGTGTGAGTATTTTAGTATGAATGTTTTGATGATCATTGTTTTTTTTTTATTCGATTTTTAATGATTGTAAACGCGTTGCGCTACGCTTGGAATAAAAACCGTTTGATTTGTTGTGTTTTAGATCAAAGCCAGCCGGCGGCGGCGAGTTTGGCGCGCAAGCCGATTTGCAGGACGCTGAACTACGACTGCAGCACGCAGATGTCGTTTCAGTGTCCGCTCTGTCCGCGCCGATGCAAGCGCAACGATGTGTTGCGCGATCATCTGCAAAAGATCCATCGTATTTTTGATTACAAATAAGAAACGATGTGCTCAGCGCGCGCAGCGCCTCCGATGGTGTGTATAACCGGTAGGGTAAAGCCATATCAATTAGACACGTAATCACACAAGCAAAGGAAAAAAAGCGCGCGAATGCATGCCATCTGCGTCTACCCTCGTCCGCCATGTTTGTTTTTGGTACCATTTCGGAACGCAGTGTAGTTTGAAGCGACGACATGAAGAATTGATGAGGGTTTTCATTTTTGCATACAGTAGTTAAGGACATTACTCTCGTGTGTCATGCTTTAATCATCTTCTAAATGTGCCAAAATTATGATTAATTTATTTATTCACATAATAATAATACAGTATAGACGGTATAAACATTACTGGCATATCCTTAACAATACAATAGAATAGTACTTGTGGGATTTTGTTTTTCTACGCTGATTTTTACTGTCGTTTTATCTTTATTTCATGGTGGAACTTAAAAAACTCATCTTATGAACATGTAACATGTTGTAAACACGATTTCATCGTAGGGATTTGTCTGAATAATGAATCATGTATTTTATTCAGGAAACAAATTTTCGTTTACATCAAATGTGTGATTATAAAAGAATGAAAATTAAGAGAAAATTTAATAATAAAGATAGTAAATACCACTTGTACATTTATTTTAAACTACATTTTTTCAACAGGGGAATTTTATTATCTCAACGCCATGTAAGTTTATAAATCCTAATAAGTGATTTTACTAATTGTTTTTGTTTTAGGTCGCCAAAAAGTTACAAATTTATTAAAAACAAATGAAGAAAATACGTTTATAAATAAAATAAATAAATATATAATAATCTGTATTAATATATAATTCATTTTATTTTATTGTATGAATTGTTTGTTTGATTTTTTTATTTTTGATTTTTTTTTTTAGTTAGATGTAATGTGTCGTTTTTTTGATATCTAAATTGCCGATTTGCCGTAAGTGCATGCGTTTGTCGCAACCTGTGATCAATTATGAACAAACCTGATGTCTGTAAGAATTAATAAAAATTGTTTTGTAGTGTGCGAAAGGGATGGACGACGCATGCGCGGCACTCGCGCGCCAAAATGGACGTACCGGAACGAGTTCGAGTGCGCCATCTGCGGCAAGCAGTACCAGAGCCGGAAGTCGCTCTACAATCACACGCGCTTTGCGTGCGGCAAGAAGCCCGGCTTCGTCTGCGATGAATGTGACGCCGTATTCTTCTATCGCCATCATTTGAAGCGACACAAGCTGCTGCACGTCGCAAAATAATTGTTTTGCAATAACTCAAACCTCTAGTCCTCTCAATGACAACTTACATTAGAAGCTAAAAAAAAATACTTTAGAGAATTCGGAACTTTAAAAGTTCTAGGAACTACAGAGTTTTTATTTATTTATTTATTTTTATTTATTTTTGGTTGGTTTATGTTTTATGTTTATTTGTCCAAAAGATTACGTTTATGTGCAATTGTTTAACTCGAGTCAATTTTATTTTAAGTGCAATTTGTTTCTAGTTTTAGAGCCGTCGCATTTCGGCCATCTTGCCTACGGCGTGATCGAAATCCCGCGCAATTCGGAGACTGTCAGTTCTAGTCAGCGGTGCACCGCGTTTCAGTGCGAGTACTGTCAGTACAACACGAACCGCCTGTATAACATCAGCAGGCACTATATTAACAAGCATAAAGTTAATTACCTTAGGAAAACGAATCACTAAACATTCGTTCTAAAAAATTAGAATTTCTTACGATTATGTTTATTTTTGCAATTTTTTGAGTGAATTATTTGAGTGCCATTTTTAAGTTGTTTGACAAACTTATAGAGAAAAACTTAATTTATATTATAAGATTTATAATGTGTGCATTTTTGATTTGGAGAATAATAAATTATTTATTGAACATTAGTGAAATTATTGTATAGATACTCTGAGTGTTAGTGTTTTTGTGTGAATTTTGTTCTAATAAGATGTGTATTAATAAATAAACAAATGTTTCAGACATGGAAAAATATAGAAATACAGCGCCATCGTATCGGAAATATATTTGCAAGCAATGCGGAAAATCATACGTCCACCAGCCGAGTCTCAGCCGCCATTACAGATACGAGTGTAACAAATTCAAAAGTTTCGAATGTCCGATATGCAACTACAAAGCCTATCAGAAAGGCCACGTGGAAAAGCACATCAAATTCAAGCACTTCAAACATCTGTATTATTGAAATAAACGAATGATGCCATTTTATTGTTATGTACATTCTCGCTTTGTGGGTTTTATGCTTTCCGATATTAATATTTATCGTTACTCTACTAACGCTTGACTTGCGCACGAGCGGCGTTAATTACAGTGTGGTTTTTTAGGTGCAATGACGCGGTTTACAAAGCGCTATCAGTGCAACATTTGCGGCAGCGCGTACAGCCACAAGCCCAACCTGTACCGCCATCGGAAATTGAAGCACTTTGGAGGCAAAAGTAATAATGGATTATATCTCCATTTTTAGTGTTCCTCTAACGCTCCGTTTATTTTATCCAAAATGAAGATATTTATAGTAGTTTGTATAATAAAAAAAGAAATTTATATTTTGTGCTCGGTGTTTTCTTGGATGTACATAATATACATATTTAGTAACTTTATTGTTATAAACGATTGTTGATAAAAATTAATACTAATGTGTATGTTTTGTAGATAAGTTGATAAAGATGATGAAAAAGAACAAACGGAACTTGAAGCTGCCGATCTTTCACTGCGAGCTGTGCAGTAAACGCTTTACGAATATGTATGCGATGCGTTATCATCAACGGCATGAATGCGGCAAGCAGTATCAGTGCTTTTGCGGCATTGTGTATACTTCGATGCCGGGTATCAAGTATCATCAGAAAGTACGGCATAATTTAGACGGGTAACTATTTTGACTCTTTTTCAATAA
>JAODGA020053942.1:0-23785 GCA_027574885.2 Drusilla canaliculata
AATATTACTAATAAATGTATTATTTTCCAGCAATTTGGTACCATATTAGATGTGGAGATCATTTTTAATGAACGCGGATCGAAGGTATGCACAACTTCTTTACGCTCTCTTACGAAACCATATATTATCGACATGACAAGATTCTTATTGAATTATGAAAATAATCAATCTACGACTTGATGAAACTACATTCATTGTAATACAATATGAATTTGTCAGGCAGAGAGAAAGCGCTATGAAATTAAATGATTTGCCGCTTTTTCATATGTGAAATAGGCCCGCCTTGAACTCCGAAGATAGAACTGAAAACAATATTAAAATACCCAAGTTAAAAAAAAAGTACATAAAAATCGGGCCAAGTTTTGTTTTATTTTCATAATTTGATTTCTACAATCTATGAACGCAACGTTCAACTGTTGATTAACCCAACGCATACTTTAGACTTTACCAGATCAAAAAAAAATTAAAAAGGGAATTTTGTTTCTTTACGCCACATATGGAATGTTTTGCTTCTGCTATGATTTGACGACGTCCATTGTGATTTTGGGGGGTTCGCCTTCGTAATAACTCTGCTTCTCCCAAAAGAAATAAAGAATAATCTCGGGTTTCAATCACTACTCATAATTTTAGTTCTGTCACTTTTATTAATTGATTAACTTTTTCCAAACTGCTTTGTACATTACAAATTCCCATTCTACAGCACTCTACGTGTGTATAGACATTTTTTCCAATTTCTTTATATTAAGTTAAAAAAAAAACGTTGAAATCCATACAAATCTGCAGCTTTAATTTGTTTCATACACACGATCCAAATGCGTTGTCTCTCTTAAGTCATTTTCATTTCTTCTCTCGTTATTTACCTAATTATTGATATTCTATTTATTGATACCGAAGGATATGTTGATATTTTCCGCTTACATTAGTTGTAGTTTGATATTAAATGTGGTGAAGCACCGTTCCCTGGCTGTTTATAACAATATATATATATACTCGAAGTTGACACCTCTATATAAAACTAGCCACCACCAAAAAATGAACCCGCAACATTTTGTTTATACCACACACGAAGAAAGCGTGCGAATTGTTCTACGGCCAAAGATTGTTTTTGTTCACATGTATTTTACACTACCGTTTCCAGGAGTTTTCTCTGTGTAACCAAAAAGATGAAATACATTGATCGGGTAATTAATGCACTGCTCCTCGTCAACACCGACAGAGCGATTCTCTGATGTTGTTTGGGAGTATAATGGGGAAGTTTGCAGTTTGCTGCGTGAGTTACAAATTGAACGCTTAATTCACTTTGTCTCAGCGCCCCGAAGTCATGATATTAATGACTATTTAAGTTACTGCTGGGAAGTAACACGAAAACTTAATATTGCTCTTGCCTGGTTACACAGCAACGGCTGACGCTGGTGAAAATGCCCGGAAACGTGCGTCTTGAAAGCAAAACATTTTGTACGAGCAGAGGTGTTTTTTATGTTTTCCGTTTTTTTGACTTAATTTTTGTGTTATGGTATATGATCTGGCTGCAAATTTACCCATTTATTGTTGTATTGATAAATGGACGGCTACTTGATTAGTTTAGTTATTTGACTCACAGTGTTCACACGGAACGTAGTTGACGAGAAAAGATGCGTTTGCGTTGGATATCTCTCTTGTAACTCCTTTCTTTTGCCGATACCAGTGTCTTGTACTCTTTCTTATGATTTGTGGTTTATTTTTTGATATTTGGAATTTGCTATTTATAACCAAACACGTCTCACACAAACGCCAAATTATACCCAAAACTAAAATCACGAAATTCAAGCAGGAAGGGAAACCGTGTTAGGCACTTTTGAAAAAATGCTTAAAAAAATCATACATACATATCTTCTTCTTGAACTACAAAATAATATTGCATTTGATTTGGTTTGGTTGGACTTTGAATTTGAACATTCTTCATGGTAATGATGATTTGATGATAGCGATGATACTGGGTCGATTATTGAATGTTCTGACTGAATGTTTGGCATCATGTAATCTCTTGCTAGTACTATTCTAGTAGATGTATTGTATTAATCCACGGAGCGCGTGTAATTTTGATTTTTAATGTGTGGGGGCCAAAGGCGGGCCAAATATCCCTGCGAAAATTGTCTACTTTTGATAAAGTGATGCGACGTTGTGTGTAGCGCAAAATCGAATATGATGCTTTTGTTGTTCTCTTTTTTGGCAAAGTGCTGTATGAAAAAAATTCGTAAACACAAACACTTGAGATATTTGAATCATTGTTTTATGTAAATAGACAATCGGCAAGTTACAAATTTATTTTCACAATATGATCTGAGCTCTGATTATTAACGAAACTCAGGCCGCCAAATCAAATAGAATTCATACCAATGAGAAAAGATAATTCTATAAATATTATACATATATATTATATGGAATGATGAAGCTTTAACAGTGTAGTAGTTCTAACGTAACGGAGCTTCTAGACGCATGACGTCTAACGTAACTATGTCATCATGTCATTTGCACGCTGTTTTAATGCATGTCTTTGTCTGTCTGCATGCAGGGGTTCGGTTTTGTAACATTCGCAAATAGTGCTGATGCGGACCGCGCACGAGAGCGACTTCACGGCACCGTGGTTGAGGGAAGAAGGATAGAGGTGTGCATGACTTCTCTCGTTTATTATTATTATATATTATTATTGTTATTATTACGAACAAACATATCCTGCTCTGATCCCGTTTGACAATTTACCACCTCCTTCGAAAATAACCCGCAAATACATCCTCCAACCCTTCGAGATGGGAAGACAAATATGTAAGCGACGCTAACTGGATTGAGCAAAAAGGACCCCAAAATGCCGACGTAATCAGTGAAAGCAGAACAACTACCTTGTTTATACACCCAAGTCGAAATTTTGACGAAAAAATTCGAACAGTACCACATGTTATCGCCGCTTCCTTGTGGAGGCAAGGTCAATACCACCCCCTTCAAAAATCGTGTGGCTTGCTCTGGCTTCTTTATTTTTTATTACTATTGTATCTAAGTGACTAACAAGTTTGCTGCCCACCACTTTCGAATACTTGACGAACTTTTAACGGTACCTACGATCGACCCTCGACTTTATGCACTCGCCATGAGTGGAGAACAATGATCTGAGACTGACGTTGACTAGCAGTTTATGTGCTTCACACATGCCACGTTGTGTTTGGACGTTACTTTGCCCACATACACTCACATAAATACACACCACACAAAAAAGCAACTGCAGCACCAAAGAAACACCACTGTTTACCGATTCTCTATGTCTCTCCCAGGCGGTCGAAAAATATGTCTGATAAATAATTAAGACTTTGAGAGATTGAGTTTGGAGGGGGGCAGAAAAGGGGACACGCTGACAGAGAGAGAGCGGTGTGTAGTTGCCCACCGAAAAACCAGTGGTCCCCGCAAGCCTCGCGTCGGTATCCTTGCTGTGAGGTAAGTGGGTAACGATTGGAGAACTGGATCTATGCCGCCGCACCAATCCCACCGTACCAGAACGCAAACAACACAAAAAAAAATCATGACGATCCCGACGTTGGTCCGTTCGTCCCGCATCCCACCATCCCATCGGGGTGTCCGTAAACCACGCAAGCTATAAAAGGGGATGACGCTCTGGAGGATGGTTAGTTGTGCGAGAGTCAGCTAGAAACACGCGGCATGGATTAAGGGGGTTGTTTTGATAAAAGCGACTTTGGACTTTGAACAAAATCCCACAGTACATGTAAAAACTTGAGGGTTCCAAATTTGCTCTCTTAATCCTTGTTCCGTATCCTGACCTCCTCACACATCATTCGATATAAGCAAACTTGAAATAACAAGCAGTTTCTTTAGTTTTCCCTCATATTTACTTAAAATGCTGTTATTTTAAGTCTTGTTTATGTGGTTTACAGACACCAACTTCACCCTTTATTACTTTTAAGTATTTTATTAAGTATAACAAAATAGGATTTTCTTTCAACAAAAATATCCTATTTTGTTAAAGGAAACGCAACTGTGCAAAACGAAGAATTTTATTTAGGTTTTCTATAAAAATCAACTTTTTTACATCAGTCTGCGGCACAATTTTATTTGCCATCTTTCGGGCGTATGTTTTATTCATCTTCTACTAAAGCGTGATAGCTCACGATATTACGTGTTGCTAGAATATAGCATTCCGGCGCCTCCGCCATATCTGAAAAAGTTGGAATATTTTAGACATACAAAAAAATTGAATTCTTGCTTCATCCATATGAAAACTGCATTTGGCAACCACCAAAATCAAAATTTCAGATAGGTATTAGAATTGTAAATATTAGGTAAATACTTGCTCGGATGTCAAATGCTGTTTTTAAGTATATATTGATCAAATTTGGAAAAATTGTTTTGCATAATTTGCGTTTCATAGACTAAGGCATAGAATTGTTCAACGTTAGGGACTTAATTAAGACGTGCGAATGTTCTTCAATGACGAAAGCTTAAAACCACCAACTTCAAAGCAATACAAAGGTGGAAAACTTGCCTCGTTGAAGAAGTTTGCGCTTGGAATTCGGAGCGAGTTGCCAGTTAACAGTCGCATGATTAACATTTCAACTCGACATCAGTGTTGAGAATTTGATTACTACAGTTGCTGTAACTATTTGCTAAATTGGCTGATGATGATAGATGATGAAACTCGCAGCTCTTGTATCCGGAATTCCAAGCAACAACCGAGAAGAATTTGAACTAATTTGAAGCAAACCTTTTTTCTTTCTCTCTGTCGCCCTCTTTGCGAATGGAACAGGTGAATCTTGCAAACGCACGAGTACAAACCAAGAAGCCGCCGACGTTACCCACAGGTTCGTATTGGGTCTTCGTTTGTGCTGAACGAAGATACTTTTATTTAGTACAATATTCTAACCCCTTCAATACACTTACTTGCATATTGAACACACCCTACAATACCCCGTATCGCCTTTAGGTACAAACAAAGTTTGTCTCTTCCTACTTCTCATTTATGTTACCAATGGTTGGAAGTACTTTTTGAACGTGTCTCGGCTTTATGTTGAAATTTTTGTACAATTAATTGCATCTTTGCAATGTGCCACTGACGTATGTTTTTTGTAGTTTTTTTACACATTGATACCCACAATAACTGTTTGTACTGTTCTGTTATTATTTCCTTTCGGTGGCTTTTCTGTTTCTATTCATCACTATGTTTTTTATGTTTACATAATTCTTCACTTGCTAAAGACATACACCTAACACCTCAGTACACACCAAGTATACAGGGTGTCTGTGCGCATTGAGTTTGATTTTTTGATATTACTTATATATTTATCATAGGGAGCATGCGATGCTTATTAATTTCAATATGATTTCATTTAATTATACCAATAATCTTGTTATATATACATTGTGACACGTGTTTCACTAGATTCACTGACTGGTCTGGTAATCCTTTTGACATTGTGTGTACAATTGTGTAATTGGTAATTGTTTATTTCAGTCGCATACCTTATAGTCGCATATGAAATTGTATTAACCCATATTTTGAGAATTGTCATGAACTACTGATGTCACCAAATATGGACAAAGATTTCTCGCAGTTAATCTTCTTCAACTGTTTTGTTTTTATTAATCGGTTAGTGTTCATTATACGTTGACATCAGTTGTGTTCAAAGCTTAAATGCATTTGTGATCCTTTAAAAAGCTGAGTGTTTCAAAATGCATTTTGTTTCCTTCTGGTTAATGTTTTTCTTATTATAATAATATAACTTTAAACTTGAGCAAAAGAGACACAAATTTGTAGCAAAGATTAGGAAGCAACGAACAGACACCTTGTATATCAACATATAAAACGACAAAAAGTGTTTAAATCAGAGCTCTGTTGAGTTACTAGCCGTTCGGTTTATAAACACAATCATTCCAAAAAATATCGCAATTTACACATTTTATGTATGGCACCTTTGTGATGGAAATGTTTACTAATGCATTCATGTTTTTGTAGTTCCTATGTGTGTCCAGTGGCCGGAGGCACTGCGCGGCGTCACGGCTATCCAGCGGGGACGCGCGCGCGCCGCCGCCGCCTATCCGGCTGCGGCTGCAGCGGCCGCCGCCTTCGCACGGCATCCGGCGCCACTCGCCGGCGCGCTGAGCTACACGCCCGTGCTGAACACGCTGCCGGTGGACGCCAGCGGCGTCTACTACGACCCGTTCCTGGCGGCGCACGCCGCCGATCCGAACTACAGGTTGCAGGTACGTGGTGACTACGCCGCCTTCCGCTACCCGCACCCACCCATGCCACCATCCCCATTCCCCTACTACGCACATCCGTCGTCGATGCATGGCGGCAATGGTGCTGGCGCAAGCCGTTATCGTCAGCGGCGTCGGCATGCTTACGACGACGAGTACGAGGACGATGATGACGGCGATGCGTACCAGCACGACGAGGACGACGATGATGACGACGACCACGCTCACGATCGCTATCATCGCGCCGATGAATGCGACGATGACGACAATCGGCGCGCGCGTTACAAGCGCGAACGCGACCATCGCCACTCCTCTTCCTCCTCCTCCGCCTCGAATCATGCCAAGCCCAAGAGCCGCTCGCGGTCGAGTCCCAAGAAGATTCGGGTGCACTCCGACGACGAGCGCGAGTGAACGCGTTCCAAATACAGTATCGAAACGGGCAGTCAGATTGTACGCGGAAGTCACACACTCACACTCAAATTCAAACAAGGGAAACGTAACTTTGAAATCCTTTGCTTGATAAGTTGAACGTATTTGCAAACGGATCTAAATCACTTGGATCTACCTAATAGTTTTTAACGACGGAAATTACGTTTTATTTGTTTTTAACCTAAATATTATACGCAGTGATGGATGATATTGGATGTCGCACTGACATATTTAACGTAAGATCATTATAAACCAGTATATATTATCAAATAGTTTTCGCATAGAAAATTTTAGCTTCAAGGAACTTGAACGAACCAAAGATCTATAATACGCAATACAATGACATCCGATATCAATAACAATCACTATTACAATATTTTAAAACCGATTTGTTAGTTACTCGTATTTATTACTAAATGTTTCTCTGAAAGCTCATTAATTATAGATAATCGTTGGTTATATACGTTACTAGCTTAATTTGACAAAATATGTGTGCATACAACAAACTAGTTAAGTTTAAGCGCATTTTTCATGTTTTCAATGCACATTAAGTATTCTATTTCATGCATTACACAGATAATTAAATAAATAAATATGTTATTAGAAACGAACCTTATGTGTGTATCGCAAAACCATGTAAATAAATATGTTATTGATGTTCACGCACTGATAACATATTTATTTAGTTTAATTCTCTCGTACTTGTGTATGTTTATACTTCTTTCCAAAGCCGGTGAATGTTTTGCTATCTCAACTGCATTATTGGGTTTTGCTCGTTTGAGGCAAACCTCTCCGGAAAACAGCTCTCCCATTTTCTCCCCCGTCAAGTTCAAATCCCTCTTTAACCGCATCCCGCCATCCTACCCACCCATACATTTTATCTTCTAGCTGATGTTGCAAAAACAAGTGATAAATCACACACGCAATCTTCCGGGTTTGTGCTGCAGTGGAATTTTGGGAAACGCCGCCGTAAATGTCGCAATAGCCATATTTTTGCTGCCGTAATACGGGTTTGCCTCTTACCCGAGAGCGGCTGCTCTTCCTGAACGTGGGAGGTTTATCAATTGTTAGGGCAAAATTGAGTCTAGGAGTTTCTAAATGCATAGGTGTGGTGGGATTGGACGAAGGGGATCGTCCACAGCCTAGAATCATTCATAAGTCAAGCAACAAACACACACACACGGTCACTGCGTGTGCTTTCGATGTGGCATGGCCTCTATGTGCATGGCTCGGTTTTGTGTTTTAGGCCGCAGCGGCAGCCGCACCGCTACTAAAAACACCTCTGTCGACTGCCCAACAGGCCACGTACGCGGCGGCGGCGACGTACACCGCCGTCGCCGCTCGGTATGGCGCGGCGGCGGCGGCAGCGCAGCCGGTCGCTGGCTATACCGTTGCTGGATACGGACGCGACTACGAACCGTACTTGGGTCACGGTATTGGACCAATGGCTAGTTATGGGGTAAGCATTTAATTAATTACTTTAAAACGGCGAACTGACGCCTATTTCTATAATGCACGAACGCATTTATTTATTAGAGAATAACTTCAATATGTATAAGATAAAGGAAGATCCAAAAGTAACATTATCACTTTATAAATCTTCATAAAAGTAAAACAACAAATATTATATTCTGCTACCGTAAAAGTTGTAAAGAGAAATGAAATTATTTAAACATTTAGAAATTTCATAGGCAAATTCAACTAATATTTATATTGCATTAATTATTATTATTTAAGATTTTATTTGGAGGTGACTGGTTCATTCAAAAAAGTTTTTTTTTGATAGTTACTTTGGTTGCCTATGTCAAATCTTTACATTCAAATAACCGACTAAACTTGAAGTGTAAATATTTGAAAAATAACTTATTGCTCATTGTATTTTGCCTAGTTTATTGAATATGGGTATTAATGTTGTTTGTTTGTTTTTAGGCCGCCGTTTATAGAAGCGGATACAACCGATTCGCACCGTATTGAAGAGACATATCGGCAGCTCGCGGACGGCCTACACAAAAGTTTAAAAATGAAAGTAATACAAATAATGCAACAAGAAAAAAATACTCACACACGATGTACATGTACGTAGCCAAAGAGCTGTTTAACTCACTAACGTACCCTTGTGATATTCCTTCAGCTCTCTCTATATATTTCTAACAATAACGTCTTACAAAGCAACAAACACTGAATTGAACACACCAGTATGACGCAAGTGAGAGCATCTTGCGAAGACAGCAACAAATTGACAAAGAAAAAAACAAACAAAACGCACGACATATGTTAGGTAAAGAAAGAAATGATAAGAAACTAATGCGTCACGGTCTGACTCTATTGATATACATATATATTATATTTAAATATCTCTTAGTTCGTAAACGAAGCAAATGTGTCATATTTCTTAAACATAACGCGTAAGCGCTGGATAATAATAATAAGGCAGGAGAAATTTATGAATCTATTTAAGATGCATGAAACGTATGTGAGCAGTGCAAATTTTGCGATTTATTCATAAAAAAGAGCAGTGAGATAACTGATAATTAATTGATAGATTACATTTATGCATACATATACTATATGAACAGTACCGCGTATGGAAAACTTATCACACAAAGAATATTGTAAATCTAGGCGTAGTTTTGCCTTTTCTCTACCGCCACCACTGTAATGACTCCTCCAAACAAATACAGCTCCATAAGTTTACAAGTAAACATCACAAATTCGTTTTTAAGTTACAAGGCTAAATTAGCATATATTTGCTGCAGGTTACAAAACAGGAACTGGAGCACAAATATAAATATATACATATATGGATCTTATTTTTTACGTAATGTTTTCGTTTTGCGTGACAAATTCATACCCTGTATATTTATTACATTTATTGACTTTTTCATAATGGAAGTCTATCGAAATGCAGTTTAATATCATTTAGGATAGATTTAGTTTGTTTAGGTTAAACGTTAGTAATGTAGTCAAGGTAGAAACACAAAAATGTTTTTGGAGATAGGTTATGATGAGACAAATGATGCTTGAATTTTGAATTATAAAAATGGCAATTATTTGATTTTAGCACATTTGATTATTGAAGTATTTTGATCTCTTATTAGCAGAGATGCATCTTGACTGATTTGTGATCAAAATTCTGTTTGTTATGAATCAAATACTTGCCAGTTGCGTCATTTGACAATTATAAGTAATGGGAGTAAATTTCTTGTAGATTGTACATATTCATGGTAAAATTTGTCGTTTTATTTGACTCTCAACGGACAGGACAATGAAATTGCTGTAAAGCTGCGAGCAAAAGCTTTTTGTAGCGATACGTCGTACGCACTGATTTTTTTAACCAATTATTATTATTTTTGTATGTCTTATATTAGGTATAGTGTATCTATTCTTTACTTGATATTGTTGATGCTGGACATATATCAACAGACATAACCGTTTGTTTGTGCAGCGCCACCTTTGCTGATGATTGGCAAGTGCAGATAATATTACTCAGTTAGTTGAGATAAATTCAATGGGAGGAAGAAACCAATGCCAAATCTACTTCATTTTAATCAATCAATTTTGACTAAAATTTTTTTCATACTTAGATAGTATGGTAGACTCACTGCAAACAAATGTTGCTGAACCGTTCGTAAATCTGACACGACATTAATGAATTTTTAAAGGACACAAATAACTCATAAGTAATTTTGGTTTAACTAGTGAAACATGAAAATAGTCTTGAAATGATTATTTTCTGACAATGCAGCTCTCATATTTAATTTAGCGGTAATTAAACATATACTATGTAAGTACATACATATCCCTCAATCTCAAAACATTTCTTTTCCCTGATTAATGAACAACTTCAAAATGAACGCATTCTTGCTCTCTATACATGACAGACACAACACTATTGTAAAAATTCGAATATGTTTAAATCTATGCAGGCCCAGCTCTAGTCTCAAGTTTTTAAAATTTAATCTCGTGGTTTCTTTTGTCTGCGAAAGGGACGTGTAACAGACAACAAAGAGCATAGTAACAGCCACACTAACCATTACATTGAAAGTACATACACTTAAATACATTACAAGTAAACTAAGCATTACAATTAAGATCTACAACCCATTTTATGTTATATACAATATAATACATAGTTGTGCATAAGCGACAGATTACTAAGAATATTTTACGTTGATTGTAAAAGCACAAACTTGATGAACAAGAAAAACAAAGATGAAAACAATACATTACGAACATATTTACTGTATTTTTATTTTATTTCTTTCATGTAATCCACATTCTTTTCTGCATGTTTTGTTCGAATTTTGATGACGAATATTCAGTATTATATATAAAATGATTACATGATTAAACATTGAAATACCAATTGAGTTTTCATATTTTTCAATTTTTTCAGATATTTTAGTGAAATATGTAGTGAATTTGCGGTAAATGTCGGTAAGTATTGCAATTATTCAGATTTTTGATTTGCAGCTTACTGAAGATTTTTGGGTTTAGACCTGGAAATAATTTTAAACTGGAATGGGCTAATGTTTCATTTTCAAAGATAATAGATGTTATAGTTAAATGAACTAGTAATAAAGTAACAAAGCCGTCGTTTTGAAAGAGGTTGGTAGGAGGTGGTAACATCCATGTAGTCCGAAAGTCTTTGTTGGGTTTATTATTAAGTCGTCCACCGAAATAGCACTCTTGCGGTGCGCGTTTGCCTGCTAAAATTGCGCCCGCGTGTAAATATAGTGTCGGTTTTATGTGTTTAGATAGGCATTATTTTTATATTTAGATAAGCGATGGAGTTTTTAGTGTCCCTAGCGTCGTATAAATAGCCGCGGGCTGTAGCAGTACAGAGCAGGCGGGCGTTGCGATGCGTCGACGTATGTATGACGCCCGATATTTATATCGCTATTCTATATTTGCCTCTCCTACATAATTAAAACAAGTGGCCGACTCGCGGTCTAAATTAAGCATCGCGCGCGCCGCTGGAGCGCAAATTGCAAATTCAGCAGCGCGCTTTTGTTCGCGTTGCCGCAACTATATTTTCGCATTTGCTATGATTTATGCAAATGCATGCTGGAGAGTACTATTTTTCGCTCATCAACCTTTTGTAAATTGATGATTTGAGTTACTTGGGAGCGATGCAGAACGACGTAGAAACAGGGCTGCTTCTACGAAAATTTCAATTTATTTATAATAAAAATTTGCTATTTTTAACACTACGCAACCTTGGCGTCTCTACATTCCTAGCAGTGTTGCGTTCTTTACTACAAATACATTGCATGTAGTAGCTTAGAGTTCTAAGGTTCAGCAGGAAATTGATTGCACCTTAGAGATGCTGATCATCCTCAGAGAGTGTGAGTTGGCCGGTGGCGATATGCAGGATTGATTTGTTTGTTGGGTTGCATATATTCGTAGCAGGAATGAAACAGATGACTGTTCTCGGAACAACAAACTGGTTCGACTTCAATGTGGTGGACTTGATAATGTTATATAGTAATGTTATGCTGGAGAGTGTGGACGTAGTGTGACATTGGTGACTAGTCGCAACGTCGAGCACATTTGCTCCTGCTGCTATCAGGCCGTACTGGCAGCGCGTCTGCTTGTGTGTGTGTCCGTGTGTGTGGTTGTGGTATGGATGTGGACGCGTTCCGCGTAGCGCTCGCAGTACTCTGACAGTTGTTCGCGTGTTCCTGCGGTGTCGAGAGTCGAGTGCGAGCGGTTGCGCCGCGCTCCTATGCCTGACGCATTTGTTCGCGTGTGAGTATGCTGCAGTCGGGCCTCTACCGGCTGATGTGAGCAGCAGGAACAACAACACCACCCCGACAACATTCGCCCGTTGCCTCCCAGGGTGGCTGTTTGTGAGTGCGCGTGTGTGTGTGTGCGCGCGTGCCCTCCTGCAAGCGCCACCACTACCACCGCCGACCTATCGTCAACAGCTCAGCAGCGCGTCGCCGCGTCTGCAGGCACTCGCGCCGCCGCCAGCGCCCGCAGCACCAGTGTGCTCGTCAGCCGCCGCGTCCGGAACGAAATGACCTCACGCGCAATTACAGCACTAATCGGGACGAGCATCGTCGACGCGCCGCTCCTGCTGCTTCAGCTGCTGCCATTTTGTGCATGAGTGCGCGTGTGTGCGTCTAGAGAGTGCGAGAGTGCGTGCGGGGCGCAGCGAAGACACTTGCTCGCTCTCTGGTCGGCTCCCTCCTTCCCCCAGCAGGAGCAGCAGCAGCAGCGGCACCGGGGCCGGCCGTGATGTAGGACGCCCAAGCCCCCGGGACCCCAACAAGCCCCCCTAAACCAATCAGCCATCCATCCACTGAGCAACGTAGAAAGCGCGGGCACTACCTCATACATGGCCGAGCAGCGGGATGCACCCGAGCGCTTGCTCGAGCAGCAGATCCTGCAGCTGAAGAAGCAGCACCAGATCCAGCATCAGATCCTTCTCGAGCACTTCCAGCGCCAGCAACAGCAGCTCGCCGAGCAGCACGCGCAACAACTGCGGCTGCATCTCAAAGAGTTCTGGGACCAGCAGAAGCAGTTGCAGGAGCAGCGGCACCGCGAGCAGTTGGAGGCGCTGCGGCGGAAGGACAAGCATGAGGAAAGCGCGGTGGCCTCCACCGAGGTGAAGCAGAAGTTGCAGACGTTCCTGCGACAGCGTGCCTCTGGAAACTCGAAACCCAATCTCACCCAGACGCAGGATAACAACTATTGGTGAGTGTAGAAATCATTTTCCATCTGTGAAACAAGTGGTAACATGAAAATGAGCGCCCTGAAGTTAGGTCAGGTTTCCCTTGTTATATTTTCATGGTTTGTTTTCGGAAGCTGTTGATGCTTGTGTTGCGAGATGATAGCAATCGAGCGACTTATATATCCACTTGTTGTTTGTTTGTTGATCGTGTCGAGCGGCTGCCGATCGGATTGAAGCGTGTTTGTTGAACGGTCTGTGTTTGAACCCGAAGAGCGATCGTCCCGGCCAATGTACTCGGCGAATGACGTAGGCGTGTGACTTGTAATCAGCTGATTCGACTATTCTTTTTTCTGCCACCTTTGATGTATTATCGCATTGCCGTGGATGTGGTTTTCTTACATTGATTAACAAGCAAATAACATAATTATAGAAGATTTATCATACGCGATCTTGTCTTCCCGTATGATTAGGAAACCTTCAAAATGTTTGGTCTAGATTACTTAACTTACCACACGGCACACGCAATATTGATTAGTTTATTAATAGCATGTCTATTTATTGCTTGCTATTAGTAAAATATTTCCAATTTTGCGTAGCGCCGAGTGACGTTCTGTTTCACTTGAAGCATGCACGTGTTTTGCATAAATGTCACGGCTCGATTCGGTGCTGTGAACGCTCCGCTGCGGTCCGACCTTCTGTCGTTCAATATTCGATAAGCGTTATCAATCCAGTTACAGCTTGGGCATGCATTATAAATATGGAATATTTCGTTTGCATTAGGATAGAAAATTTGACGCGTAGTATAATGGGTCATACCTTACACCTTTACAATCTGCATACATTTGTGTTATCGCTTTTACTTGAGTATCAATTTTACACAATCGCTGGTAGGTTGGAGGCGCTTTAACGAATCTATTTAATGATTAAATTCCCTTTATGCTGTGTGCCGACAACGGTAAGGTATTTCTGTGTTGATTGATTGAACATGCGGACATTCACTTTTAATGGTGGTTGTGAAGTTGATTTTGGTAAACGCAATGTTTCCACTATTTGACGTATGATTTTATGTTCCATGCGGTTTGGCTTTCTAAATATACACTTTGTGATAAGATAAGTTTAATTATAGTTACACGCGGCTACAAGGCGCGAATTTGATCTTTTTCTAGTTTTTACTTCTGGTGGATATTCAACGAAAAACTAATACTAGTTAACAATTGATTGTAAAATTATAAGTAGTTTTATTCTAACACGTCCAATTATTTAATCATTACTGTGAACTTGTTTACATTGAAACTACTTGCTTTGTTAATCTAAAGGTTTACCAAGTATTTAATTAAGTTATCATCTATCTAAACTTATGATTACTTATGTGTGTATGAAATCGGACGTAATTTTGGTATCTACGCAATGCAATTGATTCATCGTGTCTTGATTCATTCAGCCGGCTATCGTATAGCTGCCCACGCTTCATGGCATGCCAAGAAACAGCAGTACGAACATAAAAAAATATGTGAAAATATCCTATCATTGCGTATTTTTATCCGCGTTCCGCATCGTACATACGTAATCCGTCATTTTATTTGCATCAGTCTTATTTTAGTTTTATTGGTTTTATTTGTTTACTTATTGTAATGTAAATATTTACTATTATCAACGGGATGCTTTTATATGCGCATGGATTGAAAGAAGTTTCTGCGAAAGTTTAATGTATGAAAATATTTGTTGTTATGCTGACATTTCTAGGACGCGTTAAGAAAATAACGGTTTTCTTGTATTTCCAGAAAAAAATTTGTGGACCAGACAACCGCAAACAATCAAATGAAAGATTTGCAGTGACTTGGGCAAAAATAAATACACAATAATTCTAGACCGAACGCACATTTATGAGATAAACTCTTGGTCTAATCTAATTTTGGACATAATATGTACAAGGACAGGACAATTAAAACGAGTTTAGTTACCAATTTTATGATTCACTTACTTAGAAGAGTAACGATTAATGTTTATTATAGATTGGCAATCTCAATAAATTATAATAATGCTAATGTCAATGGTTATAAAAATTTAAGATCAAGTAACTTTATTAAATAGGATCAATATTCGGAGTGGATCTGTGCATTTGCAAAATTTGATTAAGTAATTTATTAAGGTGATCAGTAATAGTAGAGGAAATGTTGTTCGATTGAATGTATATTTTTGTACTTTTAAAACAAATGTAACATTACAACCTTTTTAATGAGAACGACAATATGCACGGCTCATTCGGATTATCGAAAAGTTCGAATTACCGAAAGAATGACAGAAATTGTTGATTTTCATAAGACTCTAAGAATTCACAATAAAATAATGTTTTCTCTATAAAATTAACTTACCAAACATCAACATTAATCTTACAAATTTTTTATTTCTTTACAATCTATTTTTTTTTGATAACCTGCTCGTCTTGAATTCTTAATTATATTGACCTTTTCTTTAATAAATAGAGAATTGTGTTTTCTTTTGGAAATCATCATGGTTTTAAATATCAAAGAAAATTTTCCTCAGCCACAGTCAAGTCTGTAATGAACAATGAAGAAAGTTTTTACAGTACATTATGAAATAATAAATTTCCTCATGTAGGTAGCCGAATAAATGACTTTACAGGATACCTTGATCTAATTATGAGTACATAAGAATGTGATACAAAATTATTTCTTAATTTGGGGAGCAAGAGTTATTTTGATATTTGGATTAATGACGCGTTGTTCGGATTATGACTCCAACTAAAGCATGTTAGGATTAAAGTGGTTGTGCAGTATTTTTATAATTAATATAAATTTAATATTTTACTAACAGTGGATTTTTTTGGGCTTTTGAGTTAGGAGCACTATCTTATGTAAAATGACAAGACGAATTGATTGTTAAGGTCAGATTCAACTTCTGGCCAACAGAAAGCGCTAAAATGGGCAATACAATTCGTTTAGATATGCCAGAAAAATAGTTTAAAATTTAAACTAATTTTTTTAAATTTAAACTTTAAATACTCTTCAGAAAAAGTTGTGAAAAATGAGATATTTATTGAAGCGATTTACACATTAAAAATGGCTTTGCCTTGAGCAATTTTTTTATACATTTTTTAGCATTGATTTTGTTAATTCTAAAAAATGTTTAAATTTCATTGTTAAATGAAAATATAAATATTGTGTTATAACTAAAAACATTGAAAATATCAAAAAAATCAAAACTTTACCTACATAACTTGTAACCAATATTGCATTAATAACTTCGTGCCGCTGATTGTATTCGCTGTTACGTTTATTATGATGATTAGATTTAAAATCGATTTGTTGTTCGGCTAAAAATAGCGCTGCCTCGTTCACGTCGCAGCAGAGTGCCGGCGGCGGCGAATTGCATTGGTTGTGTGCTCAACGCAATCTAATTTAATCACAATGTGCCACCAAACCAAACGAACTGCTCACATACGTCAACTATATTTGGCATTGCACATATCATAATAATAGATTAATTAATAACTATATTTATCGCACCAACGTATATCGTCGATTTCAAACACAACGGTAGGATTTTTGATAAAACAATATGCTTTATCGGATGGCTGTTTGCCTTGAAAAAATTTATTGGAAAAACGTGGAATATCATCACATCCTGTAAGCAGTGCAAGAGTTGCTATTACTGTTGCGCAAAACAGCTGTGATTATATGTTACTGCGGTGATGACTCGAAAGTTTAATAGGCGAGATTTGCATTGATCATTGTCGGCGCATTTCATTCACAATTCTCGTGCAAATGACAGGAAAATTGCTCTTGTTATTATCGATGATTATTTCATATTATATTTTATGCGGGTTTAGTTATTTTTGGACATTAGTTTACTTATAAGTCGTATGTTTCCGTAATTCGTAAGTTTTTACAATATGTTGCAGACAAAATCTAAAGTCTAAAGCCTATTGCATGAAGCAACATTTTTAAACGGACTTTTGTAATAGAGTTCGGAGTGGCTCAGTGGTTAGCGTCGCTGCTTTTCACACAAGAGGTTCCGAGATCGAATCTCGCCGATATAAATCTCCGTCTCTTTATATCGGCACCCAAGTCCAGAATATAGAGGAGGGTTGGGCGATCGGCTTGCAACTATCCCCGTAAAAACCCTATATTGTGCTTGTTGCATAATATACTATTATGGTACAATTTGTAGCACGAGTATAGATGGTATAGATGGTTAGTTAATATTTTTTTTAACGAAATTTGTCATATTTTATAGTTGACAAAAATTCGAAAAGAGGTGTGTTATAGTATATTACGTAACGATCTTAATAAGAGGTAACTTGTTATCGAGTTGACTGTATTTTAATTGCATGATGACGGAAATTTTCACCATGATAAAAAACAGCTGATTGAGCGTTGAGTGCGCTGAGTAGAATGGACCTCGATGCTTGCATGTGCTGGGCATGCGCATAGTAGGTAAACAAACACTTTTAGTGTTTGTTTACCACACCTAACACGGAAGAAGCGAGCGATATTACGACGCAACAAGGACTGATATGAACTCATAACGTAACGTGGCACGTTATGAATACTTTTACATGGGGTCGAAGAAATTAAATTAGCACGATTATTGTGATCCGTTAAAGTGAAAAAATTAAAATTTTGCATTTGTTTGGGTTGAATGCGGCTGTATTACTTCATTGTAACCATGGATTTACATAAAAGTTGTTTACCAAATTTATTATTACCAAATATGTTGCGAATTCATTAGACCAGAATTTGCAACATATGTTGCAAAACCATTATTAAACCTCAAAACTCGATATTAGTCTAATCTAGATGTTTCCACGAATTGTTTAAATGTGGATTTCTTAAATTTGAACAAAATCACTTATTTAAATAGATTAAAATTTTACTTGATAATAGTCAAGAGAATAATAAGTTAAAAATAAGAATGTAACATAAGGATGAATAATTTATGTTTAACAGAATTTATGCTTTGCGATGTTTGAAATATGAAGGGCAAATATTGATCGCTTGTTCGTTTTTTTTTTTTGCTTTGTTTGCATTCATGCGCATAATTTATGATTGCATTTAGTAGTGCAAGTGAAATGAGTAATTTCACTTTTGTCTGAAATTCTATTGTTACCGTGTTAGCTAGCATGTCATGCGTTTTCGAATGGTTTGGTTTCCAGTAACCCATATTCAGACATGCATTTATGTCATGTAATAACGATTTCTATTATTCATAAAATAATATGTTTAATTTAATTCATTTATTTACAAAGAACCTTGTTTTTGGTGATATTTAGTTCAAGAAATACCGGTGATGTTTAATAAATTTGTTCGGATTTATGTAAATACAAAGAGGATTATGTTTTAAAAAAAAAGAGTTTGAAATTGTATTCGCTATTCATAAAATAATAATGTTATCTCTGTGCACATATGTTTATACAATGCTATGTTAATTACTGACAGTCTACAATATTTTACTTTTTTAACGTTGTTTGGAAAATATTTTTACATATGAAGTCTGGAAATTTGCTTCAAACAAGTGATTATTTTGACGTTCTTGGTTTTTAATTTTTTAATTGCTTTAAATGTTATTTATCTGCATTGCATCTAGTATCTAGTATCTTTTTCTTGTTTTTGTATTTTTTTTTCTGTTATATTTACCCGGACTTTCATAATAACGCCTAGAAAGTAATTAAATTAAAAAGGTTAATCTAAATTTAAAGTGAAACCAACACCTTGGTTTCATGAATTTGTGGGCAATACATGTTTGTTACCCGAACAACTGTTAACTTTGTTAACTAATGAACTTAAATTTACATAAAAGAATTTGATTAATTTGTTCTGAAAGCTCTAAAACATTATATTTAAATAGTAATTCTATTTTTTGTACACCTCGGCGATGCAAGAGCGGGGAGATATGCACAAAAGGATGCCGTGTCTGTAAGACTTATTATATCTCAAGAACAGGTAGACCGAGGTTTATGATTATTTTTAAGTTAAATTGTTTTTCATCAGGGTAGAATAATTTGTGTTAAAACATTTATATTTTCTGCGGTCGTTTGCAAAGTTTGCGGAGGAAGTTAGTGTGTGATAGGTATATATGATAACAATCTAAACAGGTCTCTTAGCTTTGCAATTACTGATTAATAGGTTACGTTGTATATGATAAAAAAGATATATTTTTTAAACGATAATAACATGTACATTTGATTGAATCTTTCCAAGTTACATTTTATTTTTCATTTTAGTAACATTTTAGTAACATAAAATTTCTGTTGCCCAATTTCATTAACAGGTTTTATTTAAATATTATTATAATAAAGGATGAAGTCAAATTGATGCAAGTCAAGGCCTAAGTTTTTCATTGACATTGCACGCGTAAATAACATACAATCGTTGAAGAAACAACAGTTACACTGCTGGCCACCAGCCTTGTTCGAAAGTCCATTAATACCACATTAACGTCATTATTGCCACGCAATGGAAGCTGCATTTTATGACTTAACACAAACTTATACGCTATTTCTGCAGCATTAACCAGCGAATAATCGCTATAAAAATATCAGCTGATAGAGAACGCTGATGATAAATATTGTTTACGAGTTTAAACTTAAAATTAAGTGCATGATTCACGTACATGAACATTTGACATGATAGATTTGAGTTCGATTGGTTTTATTTATTTTTAGTTGGATTTAATCATAAAATAAACGGAAAGTTAGGAAAAATGAAGTGGATAGAAATATTCATTTTTACAGAAATGTACAGTTCTCGGGGCTTGAGCATGATTGAAAATATCTTGACTTAATGCCAACATTATTCGAAAATCGTCGGTTCGTGACATAAGTCATGTGTTTTAATAGGTTGTTGCAATGCGTCATAGACTTCCACATTCCTGTCGGCGGTGATATTTATGAATTACAGAGTAACTCATCCTTTTGTATTGTAGTTAATTTCATTATCTCGGTTAGGACAACACTTGATATGATGTAACATTACTTTGCACAGCGGCATAATTGAGGTCTAGTAGAGGGTAATATATAGGTTTGTAGGCGGTTATTTTTTATAGAATGTGGACTTTATATTTCCAATTGAATCGTTTTTTACGCTTAGCTTGGTTACAAGAGCTATGCAATTAAATAAAAGATCAAAAGTTGAATTTTTAATTAGTTTTAAGATGGCCTAGAATGTAATATATTATAAGTGATATGTTGATAAGTAGTAGGCTTATAATAATTAAAATCTATCATTTCTCAGAATCTTTAAAAAACGGATATAAATAACAATTTTATCAATGTTTAGAAACACCGAAAGATAATCGGAAGTTATTAAGTTTGATAGTATAAAATTTGAGTAAATTGTATATCAACATTGTGTCTAATTCTAGAAACATTCTCCATCAATTTTATGAGAATTTTTCGTTTGCTTCCATAACCCCGTAAGTGAGTAGCATTCGTGTATATGTGTTGTATTTTTTTCCGCGGCTACCTTGGAATCGCCGGCTATTTATAGCTCACCCACTTAACGATTGCTCAACCTGAGCAATGTGCGCGACATACAGCGAAACACAACAAAAGCGGTATTTTGTACGTTTTTTTATTGTATCGTGTGGCAAACGACGCTGCCAGCGTTCGAGATGCGAGCAATAAAGTAACAGGTTGTGTGACATTTTGTTTTATTCGAGATTGAGAACGAGATACAGACTACTTTTACGACTTGCAAGGAAGTGCGCTCGATCGGATAGAGCTCGAGATAGACCTGAAAAAATGACTCGCTGGTGGAAAATCAATCGAGCCATTGTTGTGCATCTATAAATACGTTTCGCAGTGTCGCCACCGCCACCGGGAGTAATCAATCTGTTGTATTATCCCGCTGAGGGCTAACTTAGTCAACTTTATTTATAACGCGCTGGTCGAAGTTTCCACGGGCCTCACGTTGATTTCGTGTATTATGCTTGTGTTTTTGCGTCTGTGTGTGGTGGTTGGAATTGCCGAAGACGGGTTACCGAAGGTATCGCACGTGCTGCAACGGCCGCCCCCCTGATTCGACGTTGGTATGGGTGGCGGCCGAAGGAAAAACTTCTGTCCTCGTTGCCACCGCCACCGCGTTGCTACCAGCGTCGCGCTGCCACGATATCCAGAAATAGAAATGTTATTGATTACCTACAGGGGGCGGCCGTTGCGCCGCCATCATTGCCACCATCAACCCGCATTTTCTGCTGAATCTTTTGCGGAAAATGTTCTTCCCGTTGCCCTGCTTGGTGCGAACTAAATTGTGTTTACTTGCATTACTTATTTTTGTGTTTTTTATTAGTGTAGCATGTGTAGTCTGAATTTGTTTGACCTTGATTTAGATAAGTAGTGCTCTAGACAGCGGTTTATGGCTTTTGGGCCGAAAGTTTTCCGGTTGGCTTGGAAGGAGAAAAACGTGGAAGGATTGCGTGCGAAGGTCTCTGAGCGCCAAGGGCGTGTGCAAACAATCACGGTGGATCTATGTCCACGTGCGCAATCGCGATATGGATAAATTACTACAATTTATAACAATTTTAATTGTGGCGTGAAACGGCGAAACACCTCACAAAATTGCCGTGCTTTTTTGCTTTCACTGCAGTCGCACTGTGTAAGCTGGTTTATTTTCGTTTTTACAGAATTTTATTGTGTTAGCTTTAGAGATTATAATTATATGATAAGGGAGATTAGTTTAACATTGTGTTGTTTACATTTAAGGAAACTATTTTTAGTAATACTTACACAAAGTTTTTTTTTATTAAATACTTCTAAAGTGATATTATGTGCATTTAGAATTATAGCAATACTAACTTATTAAGAATAGAATCTTTACAAGGCATTTTCTTTGGTTTTGGGATTTTAAAAATTGTATATTTAAAAGGACGCGTGGAGCTACTAACTTAAAAGAATGGAGTGAACTGCAAACGTTTACTGGCTGAGTTGTGTACAACGTCTTTTTTGCTTACCTTGTTTAAAACATCACTTCATACAGGCTAGAGCACCTTTTAAGAACTGTCTAATTGTACCATCGAATACGTCACATTGTATTTCGCCTGTCAATACTCATTTTGACTCAATACTTATTTCGACTCTCAATGTTTCCTAAGTTATTGTTGCTAACTTTGTCTAGACGGGATACGATCTTAGAGGCGTCCAAACTTAATCTTACGGATGCTGCCTTGCAACGTCTATCGATTGATCGAATGTGTAACTAATTTTCCGAACCTGCAGTACCTCACATACTAAGCAGGATTACTATTGGAACGACAAACTATTAGTATTAGTATGGTCTAACGAGCCCAATGAGAACTAGGTACCAAATGTGAATCTAAGCGTTATTGTCTTGTTAATTGATTGGTTACACCTTACTTTCGGGATAGGTTAGTCCAAAAAAATTACTTCGTTGAATAAAACTTATATTTCAGACACAAATCTTACAGTCAGAATGGCAAGTTAGGAGTAAAGAAAGAAAAAAGTCGTGTCCAACCATTAACGACAGAAATATTACATCGATTAACGTGAAATCTACTCTATTAAATATTTAGAATGTTTGTCTAAATAAATACGATCAAGAATTGCAATAAATTTGCCTTTAATAAATTTTACTTGCTATCTAATACTATATTAAACACATTGTGACTTACCTGTATTATCGTTGACGAACGAACACCCGCAGACGTTTTAATAATAAATCGTGACGACATAAGTATACGTATGACAACACGCAGAAATATGCGCAGGCCAGTGAACATTGTTCACACGACACATTGCCGTATGTAATTATAGAATTTCTACAATTCACAGGCGAATTTTATTGTTGTTATAAAATGTATATACATAGTACAACAATATTAAACACTACATTATACAAATTGTAATATTATTTACACGTATATTTATAGTTTCTCGTAAATATGTTCGCCGGCACTCTATGTGATGGCAATTGGATTATTTCTATTTCTCATCATGATTTAATTATGATTTCAAGCATAATTAACGCTGAGCATGCGATGTGACAGTTTCTAAAATGTTATTTTTGCAATGGTTAAAGTGATGATTTTTGGCAAGTGTGAGCGTGCAAATGTATTTTCGTACATTTTTCATTCATTCATAGAATGTTACGTCGTTTTCGCGCACGTAAAGTGGTCATCTCCACGTGCGATAAAGTAAATTAATTTAATTTCACTCATCGTCTGTGATTCATAGTGTTTTCTACGATTTTTTTTGCAGTTTTATCTGAGGAGTTTTTAAATTTTCTTTGGAAAATTTACAGTGTATAAGGTTAGGTTTACTTAAAGTTACGGTTACATCTACCAAATTTTTATTTCCACAATTATTAACTCTTAACGACTTGAAATAAGTAAATAGTTTATATTTATTTAAAGAAACGACACGAAAATATTAACAGTTTTAGTATATTATTAAAAATTTACATA
>JAODGA020053959.1:0-19612 GCA_027574885.2 Drusilla canaliculata
CCGTTATTTTTTTATAAGCCCTATCGATAGAGAATTAAAAAATAATTTGACCATATTTTTTCTTTTTTGATTTAGTTACTTATTTAGGCCATAATTTTAAAAATAAAAACTGATGACGTAGGTAAGAGTCACCAATCAGCGCAGTGCGCGCGTAACCAGCCGAGCGCTTGACTTCCGTTTGACTTTCACCTACAGTGGTTGAAACATTTGAAACTTAGACAGCGCCCCAACGTTAGCTTTACATACTATAGTTGCCAAAATGCTATTGGTGGAGAACAAATCCTCTTCATTTGAAACATAGACATTAGAGCACTAAAAAGAGATATATAGAGCCTTAATAGACATGTATAGACAGCGCCCCCAACGTTAGCTTTAGTTGCTGAAATGCTATTGGTGGAGAGCAAACCCTCTCACCTACATCATCAGGTGGTAGGGACGGGCAAATTTAAAGTTAAATAATTAATAACAATTAAATGCGGTATTTTATCGTAAAAAAAGAAAAAGGGTAATTAATGTTATACATATCAGCATGACGCTATACTATTAGATTATTGAAATTCCACTGAGGTGTTGAACCCCATTGTTTTTTTTTTCTTTCATAAGGCAGCGTTCAAACTGAACTTGCGTTGGATATAGCCTTTTTTATTTGAATTTGTATGAGAGTCTCCACCTGTTAGCGACTTACGTACGCAACGATAATTCGGTGTGAACGACAACACTGCAATTCTTATCCTCACTAGTTTTGAAAACACTTATTCTGCTTCGTTTTGGATGTTTATCGTCACTAGTAAACAAAAATAGGTGTTATTGCATTGTTTATTGATGAGTTATACCTCACTTTCGGGTGAGGTATGTGAAAAACATTTTTGCTCCACATAGATGTCAGATATACGTACAACACTATTACTCTGATATGTTTTTATGATATATGTATTAATTTAGAATAGTATCTTTTGTCTGAGAGTGATTTGATCTCATTGTGTGCATGTGTGTTCTGGTAACGATGATGTTAGCGGTGAGGCAAGCAGATTAAAATCGTATTTATCGTGTAATTAAACCGAACGGTATTCCAAGCGCTTTTTTCATGCTGCTGTTTCTCGCTGCAATTACCTGCTCCATTCTCTCAGCTAACGACGCGGTGTGCATTTTATGCACGCGTAGATGAGATTAGAAAACATTTTAATTCGACGCGATATTTTCTATGCGGTTACACTTGCGCCGATTGATTCTCGAAGGAAGATGACCCCTGCAACGCATTGCTCATAATTACGTCAATCCGCGCTGATTAAGCATCTCCGCCGCGTTCGTAGACCGTCGAAGGAATCGAAGCTCAACACGAAATGACTAATCCAATAATAGCTTACGATTAAATTATGCAGCGAGTAAATTAATTCAAATTGTTTATAACAAACGCTGGCAGCGTTGTATATTTGAATTCGCCGAAGCCTGTATACAGAGAGGCGATAGAAAGCGCTGAAATATTTCATTATAACCGAGCATCGTGTAACTTTATGCGGCAATAATTGTCCCAGAGGCGTGAAATATTCGGCGGAAGATGGTCGAACGTTGCTTGGCAATAACACCTGTTTTTCGAAGTTGATTACAAGCTCGGCGCCCGGTTTGCAAACGCTCAGTAATAGTTATACGATGTTGAATCACATCAAGATTGCTCTCAACACCAGCTGGCACGCAGCGAATCGCAATTGGTATTGATAACAAACAAAGCGCAAATGAAGCCACAGCCACATTGGTGCAGTGTTTCGCGCTGCGATTCTTGGCTGCGTCTCTCAAGTGCAAATGTTAGCATTCTCCGGCTCGTGGCGAATGTAAACACTAGGCATCACGCTTAATTTACCTGGAAAAAAATACGTAATTACTTCCTTGCTGGTTGGCCATTATGTTCTCCTTCTACATGTGAATTTCCTTACTATCAATGAGGACAGTTATATTTATGCTGGTTTTTTTTTATGGAACACTTGGTAATGTTGTTGTTCTTTTAGGGTGTGATTCCGATGGTGGTTGTCTGAAATGCGGTGCATCAGGATGTCTCAAATGCACGGAGTATCTGGTATATCCATCGAGGAAATGCGTGTCGCACTGCCCATACGGCTACCGGTCGCAGTGGAGCAACTACTCCGACTACATGGGGCGTATTTGCGTGAACCGAGGAAGTTTCCTGGGTCTCTCCAACGATGCGCTCACCGTGCTCGTCGGCGTGCTGGGCGGCACGGCGCTCTGCGTCGTGATCATCGTCTGCGGTCTCGTCTATCTGCAATACCGCCGCAAGCGTCTGCTCAACGCCAGCGAGCTGGGCAGCGACGTGGACGACACGCCGGAGCGCAAGGAGTTCCTCAAGCAGCTGGAGATCCTCCGGCCGTACGCGCACACCTTCTTGGAGATCCTCAACGACTCGCGCCGCCAGCTGCGCGAGTCGCGCCGCGATGGTGACCACTCCGCCATCGCCGTCTACCGGCCGATCATACGCGATCTGGCCAAGATCCTGCTGCTGCTGAATCGGCCGGCCGAGCAGATCAGCGTACCCGACGACTGGGAGCACCTCTTCGCGTGGGCGGAGAAGACGCTCAAGCGCTGCAAGCGCATGAGCGAGGTGAGCCAGCCGCAGGTGGCGCAGCTGATCAACTTCCTGCAGACGCCCATCGAGCCGGAGCCGCGCACCGGCACGACGATGTCGACGTTCAAGCCGGACCAGCAGCCGTACGGCTCCACCACCAGCCTGCAGCATGCCACGATTAAGACGCTCGGCGAGCCGTACGAGAACGGCCTGAATCCGCAGTGGAAGTTCGACTACAGCATGATCAACAGCAACTCGCAGTTCAATCCGATTCTCTGGCGCAGCAGCAAGGAGAGCCTGCAGAACGGCGCGTACTTCCTCGACGACGACTGCTGCCAGCTGGGATTTCGGCCGCAGGACGAGATTACGACTGAATTGTGATGTGGTTAGCAATTTGGGGGATACCTTCAATCGGAGGTATACCCAGTGCACTTGTTAGTGCTACGCTGCGCACCGCCTGTACATACGTATTCTGATTTCACTCACAATCTATGAACATAACAATGTTATATTTTAATTGATTTCATTTAGTATTATGTGCTAGTCAATTTTTCTACCACTAATTATTAACCTACGTCTCTCGTTGTATATAAATGTATTATTTATGAACTATGTTTAAGGCACCTTTGGCGTTGTGTGTTTTAGAGCAACTTGCAAGTTGTTTTACTCAAAAACATTGATGTATTGATTGTATACCTGTTTATGTAAATAGTGTTTAGATTAGATGTACCAAAATAAGCCAAGAATAGAACACGTTAGTATTTTAGGGACGAAATTTATGTGGACAGAACTTGGAAGGGGCGCACGTGTTTATATTGTTTAATGTTTAGATTCATAATTGCCTCGGGAATTTTTCATTCAATAAAAGTAGATACTAATTACAGGCAAAAGATATTTACCCACTTTTACAATAAAGCTGTATCTCATTGTTAGCTAATTCTGAAAGACGGGCACACCTTCAATTTTCTGATGGTAATCTCCAGCTGTTGTGCTGTTTGTTACCAGGAGTGCCCTTCAATTGATAAAATCAAACACATAGAAGAATTTTGTTTTATTGATATAATATAATTTGTATTTGAACTCTTACAAGATATATCACAAGAAATATATTACTAACCACTCATGTTTTACATGATAACGAATTATGGATTACAAACTACAAATCAGTGAGCGTCAAATGGAGCAAGAATTAAATACCACTCTGTGGGATACTCAATTTCTCACTTGTTGGATGGTTAATTAGCTCTGGGTCGATTTCAATCAAGGACGAGTTTGGAGACGGTGGTGGCGCACGCATTACATCTGCGTCTTCATCACGTCCGGTTGTCGGCACGCGGAATGCGGATTTCGCGGCGCCAACGTCGTTTCGCAGATATTCGGGGGTCTTTATGGTTGCCGTCTTGCCCCCCTCTGGCAGCGGTGTTATGGCAGGCGCCGCAGCTGAAGCGTCACATGTATGGAACGGGTCTAGCAGTGAGATGTACTGACCTGACGGTGTGAAGTGCTCGAGTGCATTCCAGGCGGTGGGCAGCAATTGATTCCCAATGCACTGATTGTGCAACAGCTCCGCCAGATCGGCGAGCGCTTTGCAGCGGTCTTCCATTTCGATTTCGGCCAAAAGCGGTGCGAACTCACGCAGATTCATGGTGAGCAGATTGTTCCTGTGCAGCTCGTCTTGCAACGAGCGCAGGTTTGTTTGGTCAGCGGACTCGCTGGCGGCGATCTCGTCGAGATCTTTGTGTTGTTCCATTTTGATGTATTCTATTTCAACGCCAACACCGAACCTACAACGGTCAGATGAATCAAACGTGTCGTTGACTAATATTACCAGGGGGCGCCTGCAACGCTTCTATACAATGGAAGAATAGTGGTTATTCCCCTAACTGGCGAACCTTCACGATGTTAACACAATCAAAATTATACGAATAACGATTGCAATGTGGCTTCCTGAATCCCAGATTGGGCGGTAGCAAATATTTTGTCTGTTGTACTCACCTCTCGCTTGATGTATTCAGATTATGCGATGATTGATTCATTAGTATGGAGACATGTGTCAACTTTTGTTACTACAGACCGGGTGACTAGATTTAATTCCGTAGAAGTATACGTAACCGTTCATTGTTATTTATTGATTAAAATAAGTGCCACTAACCTAGAGCAGTTAAAATACAAGATATAAACATAGAAAATTGGTTTGTTTGGTACAATAACGTCTACGCTGCTACAGCGACTAAAGGTACTACGCCAATATAAATAACTGTATAGTGGAGTTTTACATTCTACACCAACGTGGGATTCTGTGGGACTTTCGAGTGCCCATTGATCGGCTGTCCCCATCGCTTTGCCGTGTATTGCACGTACCCAGGCTCACCAGGAGTGCTAGGCGTACGTTCACGCTCCCTGCCTTGCATTTTGTAATCCTTTTTGTGGTCTTTGTGATGTGGTTCATGCTGAGGGTATAAGAAATTGGGCGTAACAATATCGCTGTATTTGCCATATTGTCCTAAAATATAAGTAATATTTGTTGTTATTTCGTATTTAGTACTTTACACATATTTAGTACCTTTTTGTATTTTGCTCCATACGGGAGAGTGTTCTTCCACATTAACGTTCGTTTTCTCAAAACTGTCTACTTCATCCTTATCATGTTCTGGTTCGGCCTGCTGTGGATACTCGGAAAACTTATGTTTGTCCATTTTGGTTCCATTCAATTTCTGCTGCTTGTCATCGCTCAGTTTTCCGTTGCGTTCGTTTTCAATGCGGGCGTTTTCGATTCGTGCGAACTCCGGCTCGAGACTGAATGGCTCGCGGGCTTTCTGCATCTTGTGCACTTCCAGGGCGCGTGTAATGCTCTTGGGTTGAGTGCCCAGCGTGGGTTTCTTCGCGCGGGGGCCGGCCAAATCCAGCAAGTAAAGAGCAGCCGTGGTGAGTGAGAGGGTGCCCAGAATAGCAGCGTTGTCGATTAGATCCGGGGGTACCGAATCCAGAGCTGCAAACTCTAGACTCCCTACAATCACATAGACATTAATTTACACTTCCTTCTTGCTAGCCTAGTAATATTTCCCACGTAAAGGGAAGTACTCCCTCCGGGTAGCTTATTTTCTGTAACATACCTAGAATGACAAATAGAAGCGCACCAAGCCCGAGAAGCACCATCTCAGTGACACGCTTCTCCGTGGGTAGCTCGCCAATCAGTCGCCCGATGAGCAGCGCCGAGGTGATGATCACGTAACCCCCATACGTTGCATCCGCCACCGCCGACCCGATGCGGTCCCATGTGACATTATTCAGCAGGCTCCACTCGCGCGACAGCTTCTGCAGGTAGAGGAAGAGGCGCTGCGCTTCGTCGTCGGTGACGCGCTTCGTAATCAGACAGGAAGTGGTAAACGCCTGCAAAACAATGCCGCTTAATCGCACACACACACACACACCCGCTAATCGGGACTGCATCATGCGCATGATTGCGCAAATAGCGAAGAAAGTTCGGTCCCACCCTTTCAACCACACGCCATCAATGGTGAACGTATGCAACGCGCGACGGCGAAAGTAATCTATTCTTCAACGTTCGCATTGCTCGTGGGAGGACAATTTATGAGAAAATAACGCTCGCTGTTATACTCCATAGTCTTCAAACTACAAGACGCTACAAGAAACATGTCTGCCAAAGTAAAAGAGAGGAAAAGACTTTTCGAGAGGATCGTGTGATTTATGCCAATGCTAAACTGTTAATTAAACGCGCATTTAACAACATTAGAGCCGGTTCGGCGGCGGTGCGCCGCTCAAAACGGAAATAACAAGTGAATTGCCATCGAGAGACAACACAACCGCAAACAAGCAACAATTGTGTGCCAATTAGAAGCGAGTTGCGTAACGTGCGCAGCTGAGCATCTCGCATATCGAAAATGCGCGAATTTCATCATGGCTTTTTTTTTTCGCTATTTTCACGCGGCCTTGTATTTGCTTGATTTAGAATTTTATGCATACATAAATGCAGCTAGCCACTGTATGATTAATGAGTTTTATAGACGCGAATCTTTAGAAAGTTGCGTCGCTGCACAGCGATACCCAAAGAAAATCAAAAAGCATAGCAGAATATGCCTTAATTACGCGGTACAGTTACAGACCATTTTTGGTAATATTTTATTTGATTTGCATAGCTCCCGGCTGGTAGATAAAAACAATGATCAATCTTAGGCGTACTTCTTTCATTGAAGATTTATGGCCACGCATCTGGTTGATCATGATTACATTTTTAAATTAGTATATGCTAAAGGATATGCAATCAAATTGATTTAATTTTAATATTTAATGAATCGTATACGATTTATATATTCTCTTCTGCCAGTTAATGATATCTTGCATATTTAAACACGTAAATGAGTTGACTTTGATTTATTATTATTAGGATGAGAGAATTTCTTATTTTGGAATTTTAAACTTGATTTACATAGTTAAGATCTCTTGTGGAGGATGTTGATAATCGTTTCTCGTTAGTTTTTTGAAAATGTTTATAAATTGACAAAATCAACAAATAAAGCAAGAGTGGTACATAAGAAAGTAGTGTCTATAAGACCTGTCATAACAAAAAAAAAACGAGTAGACTAAGTTTTTGTTGGGTAATGTGTATCAAAATAGTTTTTTAGGACAGTATAAATTATACTGGGACAGCATATAAGATCTTAATTCGGAGAAATTTTCTAAAAAAAAAGTTTACTAAAATTGTCTAAATCATGAGTGTGTAGGCCTTGATGATTTGTTTGAATAGCATTTTGATGGTATTGCCGCGTGTATGGTAGCATGTTGAATGTTAGCTTCAATCAGTCGTCAAATTCGTGTAAACTGTTGGAATAAAAATATTTATTGTTTGCCAGCGCACGCATGACTGCGCGCCGAACGACAGCATAAACAAGGCATGCATCGTTCTGCCCAGATTGCTAGTAGTGTTTGTTACACATTCGATGCACGCACGAGCACAATGAAATCGACGCTATCGCCCGCTATCATCATCATCATCGCGATCATCAACAATATATACACACACACACACACACATATGTTAATTGCAATCGATGCGCATGCAATCGCGATGGTTGCAAGTGTTGGCCATCGGCGTTAATCGGCGGATTAGATCGGAACGTAACGCGCCACGATTTGCCTACCATCATACTTAACTAATTGCGCCTAAGTTGTACATCTAGATGCAATTGATTCAGAGCGCATAGTTTAGATAGTTTCCTAGGATAATTGCGTTTTAATTATAAAACTTCATTTTCCATTTTTACAAGTCATCATGTAAACGCACTTTGTTCAGTGAAATCATCAAGAATTTGACTTACCACTTCAAATATCTTTAGCAAGCTCCACTTGTCGAACTTTAGACCCATTTTTCTGGAGTCGCTTCTTCTTTGGGTGTTTTGAGGAGGAACTTTGCTGCAATCGGCTGATTTTCAAACTGCTTACATCATTTTAACTACATGTACAATGTTGCATTACGATGTATTGTCTAAAGTGCTTTAATTATTGCCTATTGTTTCTGTGAACTGAGTAACTGAGTAATGATTGGAAATGGAGGTCAAAAATCTTCACAGTTCCAGGTCACAACACTCTGTAAAAATATCGAAGAATTAGCCCATTAAATATTGTTTTATGATACACAACTGAGATGGCAACGTGTTCAATGTTTCGTTTTGATTTGCATGTTCCTCTCGCTGAACATCTTCCCATAATTACTCTTACTGTTAAATTTGACAGGTAATGAATCTCGTATCGCAAATCTCCAAACCCAAATAAGTGAACAGATGCGTAAATATGGCTTGAAAGTAAGCAGTTTTTTAAGTGTCCAATTTACCTGCGAAGTGTACAATTTCGTACGCTGCTGCTGTGGAAGCGTTAGAAGCGTAAGACAAAGTGCACACCGCGGCGTGCAATTAGCAGATGGGTGCGGTAATTACTATCGAAATGCGCGATTGCAGGTGGCGGACGAGGGGCGAAGCAATGACAATGAGAGTGCAAAATTCGCGCGTGAAAATTACGGACAGTTATGTTTTAGTTGTTTCTGCCTGTTTGTTTGATCTCGCTGGGATGCTTCGCGAAGACGCCGAATTGTGCTAGGGCGACGCGATTAACGTCGCTTTGTGATTGCTTTCCGCGAATGACAAATGCGAAATGAAAAGTGATTTCATTTGCCCGCACGCGGCAGAGAGAAAATGGTTAAATCATTTTGCACGGCGCTTGAATGTCGCCGCTTGCGTCGCGCATCGTTGCGCCCTCGTAATTCATTACAATTGCAATTTTTGTTGTTTTTTTCTTGTTTTGATGCTCACTGGTAATCGAAAGTGATATATTTAAAACAAGCATGCATGACGCTAAATTCAACATCAACAAATTGTATAAAAAGTTACTTGAAAGTGATTTTAAAGTGAAGTTTCATAGAAAATTACCAATAATCCATTATTTATAGTCATATTCATATTTCAATGAATTACATTCAAATACGTGAAAATAGGAATTATAAACTCACCAAATTGTAACTTAAAGTATTTAATCCAAGAGTCAGCAGTAGCAAAGTTTTTTCGCTGGTGTTTCACTCCAGAAAAATGGTAATCACGTTGAAATCACTGCAATTTCGTCGATGCTGAGACGAAATGGAAAGTTCACATGTCTCGCGCATTGCAAACGCGAACGCACCGTGGTTTCTGCGTCGTCTGCAGCCGTCTGCGTGCAGGAGGTGGTGTTTTCGGTAGGTTCACTTCTTTGGCATGCGCACGGCGGGAGGAAGCGGTGCCGAAGCGCTGCAGGTTGCGACTGCCGCTCGCCGAAACCACACCGCATCCTAATATAACGTCTCCCACCTGACTCATTGACAAAATGAGAAATTTTAAGCTCAATTTGCACCTATTACACTTCTACAAAAGGGGTTTATCTCAATGAAAATGAAAGGATTATTTGTTTTTCTTGCATTTATTATCGAAGTATGTCTATAAATGGAGAGCCAAAAATGTTTGGTTGCAACAATTTGGATCATTTTTGTTTCTTAAGTTCATAATTTTAAGGAAAATTATGTATGAATGTAATTTGTATAAATGAAGTAGGCATTAAATATAATAGTTCTAGCCACTTGTAGATATTTTTTCTGGGAGGGCGTTCTTTTTATATGCAGTAGTTGCTCGATAATGTAAACTAATTCAAAGATTAGCTAACGTAATTTAAATAATAAATGTCTGAAAATGCACTAATAACAACATGTATACGTCATCGATAGTATACATTGTTTGATTGTTTACGTTATCGCGTGTTTTGCTAAAATTGTGTTTACATTAGCGCAATGTTTTTATTGTCTCGTGTTTCCGTTACTAAACGTCTGCTAATTAGTAATCAACGGGGTTGTTAATTAAAAATATGGAAACGATCTAGGAAAATTTTCAGGTCAAAATCTACCAACTTTTCACCAATTTTTTTTTTCTCAACTTTGAGTGTGAATATCTCTTAAACTATTTCTATCTATGAGCTCAGATTTTTAAGAGATGTGTGTTAACTATCTGAGAACATATTCTGAAAGTTTCAAACAAAGTTGTTGCCGCCACTTTGTTCTTTGTGTGTTTGTAAGACCTACCATAACTCAAACTCTGGTAAAGCGATTTGATTCGGGTTTAGGATAATTTGCATAAAAACATTTACTCTCCAAGGGGCGGTACAAAGTTTGCCGGGATAGACCAACCTTATCAACTGTCCTCGCCTGATAGTTAACATTTATGTTAGTTTTTAAGGAACATGATCATGGAATCAATTCAATGTGTTGTGTGGGTACGCGCCGAAGAACAATCGAAAGATAAACGTGTAGGACACTTGTTGCTCGATGTCTGAGTGGTACAAGCATCCTTGGAGGGCGATGTCACATCACGTAACCAGCAGCAAATTGAGATATTTTGCGTGCAAACGAGCTGCGACCGCGGCGAAATCACGCCGCGTCGCTGCGCAAATTGTCGCAATTACGCTTGGGCAATCGGCAATTAGCGCAAACGCATTTTCATTAACATGCGCTGGTAATTGCGAGTGCAGAAGTCATGACTTTGATAAATCTGGGCCGCGGCGTTGGCAAGACTTAACGACAACGCGCGCACCTATGCGGCGGCTGTCGAGCAAAAAAAAATACGGCAATCGTGTTCCAGCGACAAACAACGCCTCGACGCTGTAGCTGTAGTTCATTAGACTTCATTAGTGTCGCATTTACGCCGACGGGAAATCGCAGTTCTTTGACCGATAATTTCCCCCCTTCGGCGAATGGGGTTACAATTCGTATGCGGTGAGTGATAACGCATTTTCTATTACAGGAGATATGAAAATATGTCGTCATTTATCGTCTACTATTCTAAGATTGGGTTAAACCTACATTTTTTGGCTTGGTTAATTTAGGTTTGATCTTGTTACCTTAGGTTTTATTAGGTTAGGTTTAGCTTATGTCAGATGTTCACATTGGTTCATCTCGTTTAGGTTAGGCTAGGTTAGGTTAGGTTATGTTGAATTAGGTTTGGTTTGATTAGCTAAGCTAGATTTAAATTGACAACTTCCAAAACAAAGTAAATCAAATCAGTGAAACCTATTTATGCGCTTTTTTTTGCAATAATTGCACGCGTCGGCAAAAAATCAAACGCACGAAACCTGACTCATGCGTAATGCACAATTTATCATAATTTCCAGCGGCTAGCAATTACAAAACATAAACGCATGAATTATTTAAAATTGCCGAACACACCTGAAACCCGAAGACACATGATGCGATAGTTTGCATTACAACCTACTGGTTGTTGCCGTCCAATGTAAACATGTACAATAGAAACGTGGGGCATTAGTTGTGACTCGTTTTCACGTATTTGCCTCTTGCATGTAATGTGCTCGCAAACAAATAGACTAATTTCATGGTATTGCATCACAATGTCGACCAGCACGTATGGAACGCATTTTGTCCCACCTTATTTTGCATGACTCTGTGACACAAATTAGTTTGTTTGTACATCTTTCAACGGAGTGAATCATCCTGTAAATCATATAATTACCTTGGTAAAAACTTGCGTTTTATTTTCAAATCGACGTTAATTGAAGCCTGTTTACGTGATTGAACGTGTTTACTGATTTTAATGGTGTACCTTTTATTGATTTTATGTCCATACAAGATTGATGCAACTAAATTACGTTTGTTATAATGTTTTGTTATTGGGAGCATTTTGTTTTTACTGATTTCTGCGACCTGCATGACCTTAGTTGGCAATTACACGCATTACGTATGTGTTTTTGTGAAACATGTATAAGTTGTGCGTATTTAGTACATTATTTTGCTAGTGGTTTTAGAACTTACTTGCTTAATCAGTTATTTATGGCCGTATATCATTTATTCGCAGAAATATGGTTCCTTAGACAATATGATGCTTAAGTGATGGTTATCTGTCATGCTCATATCGCTGGAAATGTGTAAAGCGATTTGCAACGCGTTGTTGTTGATGGAAATTAACTAACAATCTTGACCATGCCGCATGTCGCACATATCTCATAGGTTTTGCATAACAATGCGCTTTCGGGCGCTTGTGCTTCGCACGTTTTGCACAAGCCGCATGGCCATGACATGGACGTGGTCTTCGGCGCCCAAGATTTCCCACGTGTTTGCTGCGCACAATGTGCGCTTCGCGGACGATGTGGCTGCTTTATTGTTGTCGCCGAGATTTGACAAATTCAACGCTTGTTGTTGTTTCGTTGGCTTTCAATGATTGCTCAATCGCATTTTTCAAATATGGCAACAAAAATATAGCAGATGTATAACTGCACATGGATAACACAATCTAATTACATTCAATTATGACAAACTTAATAAAAACATTCATTAAACTTAATCAAGCCAAATTGTACTAGTATCAACTCAATCTAACTAAAGTTAAGGTGATCTAATCTTACTTATAGCAAAATGTAAGTTAACTCGTTTTGTTTAGGTGAGGTCAGGTTAGGTTAGATTAGATTAGGTTTAGCTTATATTAATCTAATTTTTTTTCTATTTTAACAAAACTTTAATCTTAACCTTATATATGAACCCAACCTAAATAAATTTGAAGATAAACCAAATTTCATTAAACTAGACATTATTCAAATCCAACTAAGTCTAATTTGATTAATTTGATTAATTTGATTGATAGTTGCTATATTTCATTGACAAAAACAATACCGAAAAATGTCCGCGATGCGCACAGCAACGCTGACGATGCCATTGCATAACTCCTTCAACAAGTTCGCAAGTGTCACAAGTTCAGCTTATCAGAGCATGTGCTAACCAGAGTTGTTGCAACAGCGTGGGGCAAGTATATTCTAACCTAATCGCCCATTGGCCGTTCCCGGAGTAGGTACTGCGGCTATTGCGGTGCGACAGTGACTCTTTCGCTTGTGCGGTCGTCAATCATAAATCACAAATCTCTCCGCAAGTGGTGGACAACGAAGACGCAACAATGGCACAGTTTGACAACGCCGAATTCTGCAACTACCGCTCTGCGCTGAGCACACGCTATGCTTCCAAGGACATGCAATACAACTTCAGCGATCAGAAGAAGTTCTCCACGTGGCGCAAACTCTGGGTGAATCTTGCCAAAGCCGAGAAGGTAAGAGTAGTATTTGTTGCTGTTTTTTGCCATAATCATCTGGTTCAACTATGTACTAGAACATTCAGGATCCATAATCTCAAGGTCGGCAATAGGCAACTCCACTCGCACATATTTATGTTCAATTCGAATCAAACTATAGTCATAGACTATGATGTAATGAGTTTGTCACTAATCGGTTATTACCAAAATAGCGTTGAGTAGTATAGAAGAAGAAGATATCGGTGAAGAAACAATACCACCTGAGCTTCAAATTTGGCCAATATCACTTTTTATACTCTGGAAAGCCTGCTCTTAATCATGCCTTTTTAAACTTTAAAGTAGTATAAAGAAATAGTAATGTCTATGGTTAAAATCACTTTGAACAGTTTTTAAATGAAATAATTTTTAAACATTTTAATAAAATAAGAAAATGACGATGTTTTTATTGGCTTTTGTAAAACTGGCTAACTCTTTTAAAATAAATCTTCATGGGATACAGTAGAATCTGGTAAGTTTCATTTGGAACCAGATATTTTTTCGTCGACAATATGTACATTATGTGTTGTTTACATTATCGAAGTGTTTGCATTTGCAAACATAATTTAAATCATAAATGTCTGTAAATAACGCACTAATGTCAACATGTTTACGTCATCGAGAGTACACATTGTGTAATTGTTTACGTTACCGCGTGTTCTGTTGACCCTAGATAAAAATGTGTGTTTACATTAGCGCAATGTTTTTATTATCCAGTGTTTCCGTTATCGAACGTCTGTTAATTAGTAATTAGTTAATTAGTAGGGTTGGGAACTAAAAATATGGAAACGAGCTAGGAAAATTTTCCGGTCAAAGTCTATCAACTTCTCGCCAAATATTCTTTAGACAACTTTGAGTGTGAATATCTCGGAAATATTTCTTTATTTTGGGGGTGCCCAATTCTACAGTTTTTTAAGACTTTCAGATTATTTGATATTAAATGTAGAATCAATCATTATGCTTTGGTTCTTTTCTTACGGTATCTTAAGTCTTAATCATGGAGCTTATTACTTAATCAAACTGTGTTTTTGTATTGATTGTATTGAACGTTAAAAAACGAATATTAGTTGTAGTATATAACAAATTGTTAAATTTCCTATTAATTTTTTGCCTGTGCTCGATTAATTTCTGTTTGCTTGTTAATTGTGGCGAATAAGTGCTAACTTTACACTTCGGTGTTTTGTGCTCAGTGCGTGAAAAAGATGTCGATGGTAACAATTGTTCAAAACTTGGAAATAATGTCGAAACATTCACTTTTACGGTTTTTTTGCTATATTTACATATGTGTATCAATAAAATAATGTTACTTTACAGTCGTTTAGCTCAATTCATAGTTTAGCTTGTTAATTACTTTATTTTATTTCTAGTAAAAGTTGTGCTAAACATGCAAAATGCTACTTTCATGTATCGGCAATTTTGGAAGGACTTTTGCAACGTTCTATAAATTAAGCATTTGTATTTACCGTACTTAGATTGATACTGAACAAGACGATAAAGTCAAATAATTTTAATAAAATTTCAGTAAATTAGTGTTTTAGACACAATTCCATATGGTTTATCAGCTACTTGCCTATTAAAATGCAACTAATTATCCACGTTGTTCACCTCGTGTTCACTGCGCTCTTCCAGCTTATGTGCTTGCGGTTGGTTAATTTGAATTTGAACTTCGATTTCTTTGGGTTCTGTTTGGATTTCGTTTGGCCAGAGATTTGGTGAGCAGCCTTTCAGGTTATTTGCAGTTTCTAGCATGGGTTCTCCGATGTCGGTAGTAGGGATTGTCGGCACGTTGGGTGGTGTTTTCGACGGTCGGGACGTGGACGGACGTTGGACAGTTTGCTGCGGACTTGCTTGCACGCCCACTGTGGTACTTTCATGGAACACTCCAATGCGAAGTCGTACCGCATGGGCTGGACTGAGACCAAAGTTGATACAAGATTCAGTACGAATGGGACGTTTAGTCTTCACTGTGCTACGCTCACCAGGCACATTGGCGAGCGAATCAGGCCGGCGGGCTGCGTACTTGGCATGTAACGGTAGAATGGGCATTGGTACAGGTTTACAGGGCGACCGAACGTAAACGGGGATTTTCGACGATGGCGGTTTCTTCTCTAGCACTTTGCTGATCTGAGGTACTTGATATACGCTTTGGTTTTTGTGGACGAAGAGGGCAACTGTTTCTTTTTTCGGCAGTGCCGTTCGTTGCTGCGGCGGTCTTCTGCATATTTTTTTGTGTTTTGTTTTTGAGTGCACAGGTTTTATGCTGTTTTGCCCTTCGGATTTAAAACCGATTGAAGATCCTGCTGTTCTGGGTTTACTTTTAGGTTTCGGTGAAGCCGGTTTTACATGTATCTTAATAATTGTCTCTGCTTCTGCCTGTGCCACTGCTTCTGCCTCTGCCTGTGCCACTGCCTCTACCTCTGCCTCTGTTTCTGATTTATGGGGATGCAGGGATTCGTTCAGAAGTGCCAGTTCCCGGGAATGTGCATATCGTATATTTAGCGACTCCAAGCAGTAGTCACTGCTCTCATTGTCCAAATGTGAATTTTTATTGAAGACCTCGGGTAGTATCAGAATGGGGGAACTCACACGTCTTGCTGTCCATCGCGGCAGTCGGGACATGTTGTCGCTGGTAGTTCTGTCCATAGTCTTGTTCTCCATCCTGTTCCGATTGAATTGGAATGCACCGGGTTTATTGCCAATCCGATCTTCAACCATCTGATTGGTGAGTTTATTGAAATGGAAGTGTACCCCACGATCGGTTGGTGCTGGCGATTCACTGCCTTGGCTAATTGATGTAGTATCGCTGCTGGATTCACTTTCCTGAATCTGCATATTGTTGTACTCTTCGGTGGGCCTGCTGTGTCTACTGTGGCGATAGTCCGAATGCTCGGGGGTCTTCTCCGATTCATCCTTATCCTGCCTGCTGGTGACCAGGATTCCACATTGTGGTTTCTCATCCTGGACGCTCGGTTTGGTGAAGAAGTCATCTTTCTCAATATTTTCAAACGAAATGGTTCCGCCGATTGTCAAACGTTTTTGATACTTACATGTCCTGCATTTCGGAATCTGGCCCCTGCTCAGAATGGGAGATGGCTTCGAGGTTTCCATCGATTGGTCGTCCTCGGCGATTATTTTCGCCAGCAAATCGGGATCGGTGGGTTTATGACAGTCTTCCGGACAATTCTTTACTCTCGAGCATGGTATCAGGCTCATTTTGTTTCGATCGATAGTTTTGTACGTACCACAGCCGGTCGGATGTCGCGCCGGAATATTGCCATCCTGATCCATGCCCTGATACTGATTACTTGCCTGAAACAACTGAAACGCGTTTACGTCGTGTGTGTGATCCAGCCACGGATGCGAATTAATCACGCTGCGCACGAAATTCAATGCTTGTACGATTTTCACTTGTCGGTCATAAACACTCTGATGAGCGGGGTGAGCGAAGCACATATTTGAGTTTATGACTGACGACGCCGCACTGCTTTCGATGATTTGATCCATGCAGGGATGTGATTCGATGACGTCACGTAGGATATCCAGTGTCTCTACAATTTTGCTCTTTGTGCTGGAGATCGAGGCTCGCCCCATATTAGTATCCTGACTCATGGTGCTGGGCATGCACAGATTTGACTGGCTACGGTGCATCGTCGATGCCTCGGAACTCCCAAACAAGCGTGGTGTGCCCTGAATCTCGGTGAGCGATTTGCACGAGGTATGTCTGTCTACCATTGACGAATTCAATAGAACGGTGGAGAGGAGGATCACCGGGGCGATGTCGAGGTCGTGATTGGAGCCGCAGCCAATGGGAAACGAGGCAGTCATTTCGGTCTTGGAGTACTGCGTGCACGCGGACACCGATATTCGCGGCGATTTATTGCTGACGTCCATTTGCCACTTGCAGGACACGCTATCGGGCAAATGTTTGCAAGTGCGTAGGTTGCGTTTGATGAGGGCGGCTGGACTCGACTTGGCACGGTTTTCGCCGACTGCCTGCAGGAAGCGCGTGCGCTGTCCTTCCGTAACCTGGCAGGCCTTACCGATGGTGGAGCGCGGCAGCAGCTTATATATGTGGAACACCGTATTCGAAAGATTCTCGTGTCGATGTATAAACTCGATTCTGCAAAACGATTCGGTTAGCATCGTCGCCTGTACATAGGTCTGAGGCTTACTTTTTGTGGCGTTTATCTGGCTGAGACGTCTGACAACGAACAGACACAGCAATATGCGGTAAGGCAATCTTCATATTGTTCTTGTCCGTCGTTTGACTGGATCGATTATACGTGCAGCCAGCGTCCTCGGTTGTATTTGTTTCCACGCCTCTATGATACACACACACATGTCAAACTTCTAGCCTGAGGCTTGACTGCCTGCTCCAGCTGCGCGTTGAGCGGGCAGTCAGGACTCAGGCTTAACACCTAGCCAAGATCAAAATATACTTTGCCGTATGTCTTCGCCTGCACTTTGTGATGCCGGTGGTGGCTGGCTTTACTTCGGCTTCCTTGTGCGGTCGGCTGCGACCATCCTCTTTGTGCTTGACGACTTTTTTCTTACGAACGTACGTTGCTGCATCCACCTGGAACTTGCTCAGCGCTTTGGCCTGATGGGTGCACGCAACGATTGCCGGCGTATCACAGTGTTTATGAGGACCATCCACACGGGAAGCTTCCATCATATTAAACAGGATTGCAATTGCATTAAAACAAGGATTTAAAGGATTCGATCACGTAAAATTTAAACGTCTGCGAAGAAATGACATTCTGTAAATGACGCTTGTGTCACACGTATCTGTGTCACTAGATTTGGAATCGGATCTTTTTCGGCGTTGATGTAGCTACCGTCTTCACCTCCTTGGGCGCAAACGGTTATTACAAGCATTGTATTCCTAGATCAGTAAATACCTTATTGACTGAATTTGTATAACATTCTGCCTTTGATGTGAGAACATATTCGGATGACTCCGACAAAGGGCAATCTACATTCTGAGCAAAAGGATAATTATCGATGTTATTAAACAATTTTTTTAAGAATATAAATCTAGGAAGCGAATGCGTACCGTTTCATAGTTGGTTTGGCAGTAAGTGCTTGTTGTTTCTGTGAACCAACCAGTTTGCGTAAGTTTACGCAGAAATTTGCGTTTTATACTGGCCTTCATTTGCTCTAAATTTATGTTCGTCTGAAAATGATTTACGATATTAAACTGATAGAGAACCAGCAGCTAGCATTTGGTACATTGGTGTCAATCTTAGCCTTGACTTGATTTTTGATGTCTTCCTTTATCTCGTTCGATTTCATACGAAGCTACGAATAAAAATATCGTTTAAGGAGATAAAAACTAGATATGTTTACACCACCAATTGAGCTCTGACTCTCTCTTGAAGCGTGACCATGCATGACAAATTCTAGAAAGCACGTTGAAATTAAGCCTACGAATTATTGCAATATGCAAAGATATATTACTTGCAATCGAGGATATTCACTTGATGCGGTATGACATTGCGCATTGGCTTTCATTTTGCTGCACACAAAAATAAGACTAAGAAGATGAAATTGGAACAAAACAGAATTGAAATTTTCTATTGACAATCATATGACAAGTGATATATTACATGCATGTTGGCTGCCTACACTCCAATGTAATGCATGCGGATTGAGTTTGTTTATCGCTGGTATGTTAGTAATTCTTCAAAGTGGAGTTCGTCCCCACTGCATGGTGCTACGCGTTTTCTTATGTGCCTGCAATGATGACAAACGTAAATAAATAGTCACTTTGAAGTGTTCCCACTCGTGTACAATAAGCTGGAGATGCCGTTGTATAGATAAAAAATCGTTAAGATACTCTGAAGGGCGATTATTGACACGTTGATATAGTTCAATTGGTTTAAGACAATCCCGCAGAGGGAGGTGATACACAGAAGGCTGAATACCGATCCCGTGAGGGTATAAAAGGCCAAGAGTTTGTTATGCAGAGGCAATCCAAAGATCCACAGGATTGCCTCTACCAGGGCCAGCAGCGACTGTGCGCCACTCAGAATTGCCACGAGTATCATCCAAATTTTGTCCCTAGACGCTTGGATTGCATTATAAATTATTAGAGCAGTGCCAATGACGCATAAAATCTGAAATAGGCAATATTGAGATAATGGGCGGCTATATGCGATTGTGACTTACCATTTGTAAAATTTGCGCGCGGGTGATTACGGCCTGACCAGGTATCATTTGTAAATAAAGCAAGATTTATGAATATGGCATTTATTTGGCAACTGTACAATCACTAAAGCTAGGCTAGATTCTACTGCTAATTGGACGGACTTCACTGACGTAGGGCGTATTCTGACGTACTGCGCGTGCTGATCATTTCCGTTGTGGGGGGGGGGGGGGGGAAGGT
>JAODGA020053960.1:0-11038 GCA_027574885.2 Drusilla canaliculata
AAAAGAAACGTTGCGTCCACAGACTTCTAGTACAATTTTCCAAGTTTTATAGTTTGTGCGCTAGAGTCATGCAAAATTGCTCAAAGTTAAAAATTTGTCAAAAATATAACTTGGAAAATTGCGATTTTCTGCTAAGCTATTAACTTTATAATTATTTGATAATCAATTTCTGATTGAGAAAAAGACTCCGCGTCCGGTGACTTTTAACACAGTTTTCCAAGACTCATAGTTTGCCCGCTAGAGTCATTCAAAGCTGCCAAAAATTGAACATTTGTCAAAAACATAACTTGGAACATTGCGATTTTCTGCTAAACTATTAACATTATAATTATTTGGTATTTACTTTCTGATTACGAAAGAGACGCCGCTTCTGCTGACATCTAACAAAGTTTTCCAAGTCTTACAGTTAGCCCGCTAGAGTGATTCAAAGTTGCCCAAAAATGAAAATTTGTCAAAAACACGCCTTGGAAAATTGAAATTTTTGGCTAAACTATTAACATTATAATCGTTTGGTATTCACTTTCTGATCAGGAAAAAGACGCTGCGTCTGCTGACACCTAACACAGCTTTCCAAATCTTATAGTTTGCGCGCTAGAGTGATTCAAAATTGCCCAAAATTAAAATTTGTCAAAAACACGACTTGGGAAATTGCAATTCTTGGTTAAACTATTAACATTATAATCATTTGGTATTCACTTTCTGATCAGGAAATAGACGCTGCGCCCGGTGACATCTAATACAGCTTTCCAAATCTTATAATTTGCGCGCTAGAGTCATTTAAAGTAGTTCAAAATTGAAAATTTGTCAAAAACACGCCTTGGAAAATTGAAATTTTTGGCTAAACTATTAACATTATAATCATTTGGTATTCACTTTCTGATCAGAAAAGAGACGCTGCGTCCGCTGACATCTAACACAGTTTTCCAAGTCTCATAGTTTACCCGCTGGAGTCTTGCAAAGTTGCTCAAAATTGAAAATTTCTCAAAAACAACTCAACGCTTGTACAAATACATGTATTTTTATTTTTGTTTTCCTGTTTCATTTATTTTGATTGTGCTGCAGCGCTGCAGCTTTCTTAGCAAGGTAAATGTTCGATAATGTATGAGAATAACATAAATTCGATATAGCATATACGCAATAAATTGTAATTATTAAGGATAACATAGATTGAACACGGCACATATATAATAAATTGTTACCACAAAGTTAATGTTCCAAAATTTTCCAGTTTTATCAGGATAACAGAAACTTGACATAGCATATGTGCAATTGTTGTAATTGTAGATATGGTGTATAAGATGTTCAAAGTTGTTTCAGGATAACATAAACTTGACATGGCATATACATCATTGAGTGTAATTTTACAGTTTATGTTCAACACTTTCAAAATTAGAAAAGGATAACAGAATTTTACTTTACAAAAAAAAGGACTTTGTATAATAAGGAATGAAGGAGACACAAGTGACAATTTTTTTAAAATTAGAAATGCTGTTCAATGAAATAAAAGTCATTCATTTAATAAATTCTCCTATTTTATTGACTGACATGTATTTGTAACATATCCTAATACATGTAACATGTATAATAATAGGTGATATGCCTATCGTTCTTCATTGCAAACCATTTCACATCATTCATTCAATAATAAATTTTAATATTAGTCCAGTCAATAATAATAATAATTACAATAGATTAGAAAAAGGTTCTAAATTTGATTATGTGTTATGTAATTCTCGTCTTTGCTTCCTTCTTTTCCACCAATTCCACCTCGGCCAATTCGTTTCTTAGATGTAATTTAGACGTAATAAGCTTTTAATTAATGGGTATCTTGGATATATACAATGAATTTTAATAAACTATAACAAGACTAGTGGTCTTTTCGTTTCATTTCAAAATAAATAGTTGCTTGTTTCGTAAGTGTATGTACATTCAAATCTAAAGAGTCGCTAAATTTTTATTTACATTGAAAATTATGTACATGTAACTTAAGCCATATAACTTATCACTTTCTCAGAGAAATTCTTATTTACAATTATAAACTTTGCAACGTTCTTAATCCATCTTTCATTGTACAAACAATTTTTAAGTTAACTTATCAAGGTAAACGATTTCCGAGAAGAAGCTTATTGCTCGATTTGCCGGTTACATTCGTTGATAATTTGAGTCTTTATACATCGAAAAATACGCCTTTCTCTATAAACCGTTATATAAAGAGCTTGAGCATCTACGTGTAAGTTAATAAATAAGTCATAAATAGTCGTAGATTGGTAGTATAGTTACAATAATAAGTAAAATGCATAAAAAATGTAAAAAGTGTTCATATAAAATGCATCAAAGACGTACTTATAGCTCAATCAGCAACTATTGCCTCTCACATAGATTGTCTATAAGTACTCATTACATTCAATTACATCAGTACGTTTGCATGTGTTTGTGTGTATGGTGTGTGTGTAAAAGTGTGTCATTTTTTAGAATAAACATTTAAGCAAGATTCTTATTGGCAGTATTGGACGATGTGGTACGATTATTGGCATAGTTAGTCGTAAAACTAAGGATCGGGTGCTGGTGTGGAATTGGGTTCTCGGTGATGTTCTGCGCAGTGGATGTGATGGTACGAGGAGCAATGGGAGCCGGAGCCGCATCTTTGGGGTGCGTGGACGACAGCGAGCTGCTGCTCACGCCCGAATCGCTCGACTTCTCGCTGAGACAGCCGCGCCCGCCGGCGCCCGACTCCACCACCCCGTCGCCGCCGCCGCCAACGACGTAGCGCACGCTGTGCGATCGTTGGTCCGCCTCGCAGCTGTCTTCGCTGCCCCCGCCGCCGGCAGCTGCCCTCCTACCACTTGTGCGCGTCAACAGAGTGCGTCTACAGGGGTCTGTTAGTGTCGTTTGGCCGTGCATACTCACGTAGGAGTCCTTGGCGCGTCGCGCGGCCTCGCCCGCATGCCCCGCATTGGGGATGTTGGGCTGGTAGACGTCCTCTTTCAGGTTTAGCGCATTCTTCTGCGCCTGCCGCACGCGTGCCAGAATCTCATTGTTGCACTGCTCGACGACGGAGTCGAGGTTGTTCGTGCCGTCGCAGAAACCGCCGCCCTCGCTCGCATCGGATTCGCCCTGTGGGGACGCGTGATGGTGGTGTGCCGCCCGCGACGACTTCAGCGGCGCGTCGTAGCAGCCCGAGTCGCGTGGAAACTGCCGCCGGCCAAACGGTGAACACGCTCGTCCGCTCTGGTCACGATTCACCGCCCGGTTGTGATCGTCGCCTTCACTGCTCGATCCAGCAATGTCACCCTCGCTGCCTGCTAAAAATACCAATCATTAATAGATCCCATGGTGCGACTTGTTAATCCGATAACGTACAATCCAAATCATGCAGAAGCTGGACGGCAGTCAATAACTTCGCCCTATGATCGTCGCTGATGATTCCAAGATAATCAAGGTCAGACGGTTCAATCTCCTTGAAGAGTTCCAGATCCTCGTAGCCATTGAGCACAAAGACGGAAATATATTCCTGCAGACCCATTTTCACTAATAAATCTTCTACACTCTTAGGTTTGCCCTTAATATTTCGATGCCAATTTATATCTCGCTCTCGTCGAATTTTGATATTTCGTTCCGACAGCAGCTCTACGTTGATAAATTTGAAGGTACCCTTACGACCATGACATATACCCTTCCATTGACCACTTGCATTCATGGACAATATTTCAATTATATCACCTTTCTGAAACGCAAGAGGATAAAGCACGTCTAACATGAAATTATTCACAATGTTACCTTAAATTTTAAAGCTTCTTTATCATACGGACTAGGTGTGCAATCTACCAACGCTTTCGCTCTACCAATCACGTGAGGCTCGGTTGGACTGGGTTCAGCATCTTCCGCCGATATGGAACTGTGATTACTGCCCGCACGGACTAATGCTTGAGTACCTAAACGTACTCGGAATAAATAGGGGTACTAATAATTAATAGTTAGCATGCGTACTTGAGCCGGACCCACTTGGAAGACTCTCCACTGAGCTTGCCGAACAAGGAAAAGCGTCGCGTCGTTGCTGCTGCTCAACAGTCTCTTGTTTTAAGCGCGAAATTTTCCTCTGCACATCTTCGCGAAGTCCACGTACTTTGCCGACAAGATTGGAAACACCTGCTGTTCTGCCATCACCCGACTGCAAATCAATGATAGACGTTAGTTTTCAACTACTGCGGATAAGCGGATTGTTTACCATGTGTACAGTGGCAATCTGCTGGCTGCAATTAGTGTAATCCTCCTGATCCTCGTAGTCCGAGCTTTGACTGGGCGACATCCCATCCTCGGATCGGCTGTAACCGCCGCCCGCCTTTCGAAAATGGCGAATCTTCTCCTCCAACGCGGTGTAATACTGCGGTGAGACCATTGCGTTCGGATCCTGTTGCTCCGAACGACTTGTGTCCACAGAAAGTGTTGATAACCTGGAACTGACGCTCTGCACGTCCGAGCCGGCGTAATCCCCGCTTTCTCTATCCCTGCAAACCCACGAAAGACACGCACGCGTTAAGATTGCTACATTCGAGTAAAAATGTTACTAATTGTAACTTACCTCGAGTGAGTTAAAGGAATTATAGTAGGAGGATAGCCGGCTTGTGGAAGAATCAAGCCTCTTCGCGGAGTGCCACCTCTTTGTGGGGCCGCTACCGACGTCGGCGCCTCCCTCGGCAGAGAAATATCCCCAGCGCTGCGTAGCGAAATCACACCTTCGCCCTTCGGTTCCTGGCGCATGTTCAACGTGAAGCACACCCTTCCATTCTGTATGGTAGCCGTCGGTCCACCAGGACTCGTCCCCATGAGGAAATCCTCGGGATCACTTTCATATGGTGGTTCGTCGTACCAATGAGGTCGGTCATGACCATGCGCCCCTGGTGCTAACATTCTCGCGTCTTCATCGTACATATACGTATCATCTTAAACATACAATAGGAAAAGAAGATGTAACAATATTATAAAAGACAGATATATTATATTTCGTATAAAGGGGAACAAAGTGCTTACCTGCCGTCATTGGACCACGAATACCCTCCTTGCCCAATTGCAATAGTCCTTGTTTTATGTCCCGTAAAATCTGAAAAGTTTCCAAACTCGATTAGAGTGCAGTCCGTGCGGAAGATCTTCAAATTACTCGAGGGCTTATTCATAATTTGTACAAATGCGCAGCAAATTATTAACAGTTGGAATACTTTTTCGGCTATTTGAAGTATATACTCATTTTTACAACTTCTTTTTTACGTCTTCGTAAAGTCACAGGAGTGCTAAATAAGCCATGAGGTATTGAACTTCTAAATCCGCACTTTTTCCATGTCGTTGCCTGCGGCGCAGTGTAAAATATATATTTTGTGAGCAATTATTCATAAAATGAGCGACTTTCGGCAGCCTAAAATATTTTTAAAGTGTCGTATATGTTGTTTTTATCATGAGGAACGTGCACATAAAACGCACCATTTTGGGGGATCGTGTGTTTTCATGTTTATAAGACGCGTAAAACACCAGCCTTCTTCTGTGAAATTTATGAAAAACGCTGTCTCCTTAAATGTATGTACCGTACGAAAAAAAAAAGGAAACTGACGACAAGACACTTACTTTATTATGTATTTTCAAACTGCCTCATTTTGATGACTCAACCCAACACATTCTATTACAAATAATATTTTAATGCTAACCCATCTGTTATATTTTTATATAAGTTAAGATATTTGTTAACACAAAAAAAAATTAAGTTGTAATTTTCTTGGTGAGATGGTAGTTATTTGGAAATTTGTTCCGTATATATCAAATCCCATCGTAATGACTATATCTTGACCTCGTTATTCATAAATAAAGGATCGTTTATTCGCGCAGTCCGATCGGTTTTCCTCTCGGATGAAAGCACATTAAAGCGGAGACCAGGAAAATAAAAATAGTCCAAGCTATGCGAATAGCTAACGCATTCTCGAGTGGAGATTATGAGTGGATCGTAAATATGGATAAGTAATAAAATCGCAACTATCTGGTATGCATTTCAGCGAGAATAGTCATTCTATTCCCGTTTATACGCACTTTTAGTGATTTACATTTCGCCGACTTCATTGTATATCATCTTGATATTATTTATGAAAGACTACAGCCTAAAATACATTCAAAGAAAATAAATAAAACTGAATATATGTATATCATGTTAATATTGCCGTGTATAAAGCTCAACAAAAACTAGTCCAAAAAATAAATAAATCTAAACATCAAATGAATCATGTCTATTATAATGTGTATTATTGCAGTATAGCCATGTCAATATATCACAATTTCGCTGTTTTGTGCTTATGCTAAATTTGCGATGCGGTCTACCATCCGCCCGGTGAATTTATCCATTTGCGCACCTAGTTTTTCATCATTTTTGTGCAACTAAGCGGGTTGCGCCACCGCTGCCATCGCCATAGCCGCCGCCGCACCGCCGCCCGACTGCGGAAAGTGCAATTATGGCATTACGTGTGTGACTGTCGTCCCCAATCCTCTTTGTTTCGCGCTTCCGGTTTTGGCGGATTTGCGCCGCCACAGGCGCACCGTATTGAGATTTATTAGAGAGGTGGCGAATTGCAAATGAAAACAGATGGTCGTGACACGATAGTAATTGAATTTTCCGCGTGTCGCCATCGCCGCCGCCGCCGTCATAGCGCGGTGTTTTTCCAGGGGGTGGAAGCGGGCGGGGAGGAGGGTCGCGTGTGGTCGCGGATACGCGTGGACACGAGAGGTGGCGTATTAGCGTCGATGTCGCCACTTTGACAGCGGCTTTTTATGCGCTTGCGTCCCGTTGTGTTGTGCGTATGTCAATGGCGTATCACAAGGGGGTGGAAATGGTGGCGAGTTAACGAAAATGAATTAATGGGTTTTAAGCGATGTTGGAATTGAACGCGCATGCAATGGGTTGTTTTACCACTGGGGCCACGTGTCACTCAAACGGCTGTAATTTACCTTTTGTTCAACATTTTTTCGACAGCCTTAATGTGTTTTCAATAAAATCAATTCAGAAAAAAACGCGCATGTAAAATTCGGTTACGTCATTTCCTTCAGCAACTGACACCTTCTAATTATGAATATCAATCTTAAGTGGGTATCAATCAACACGCAAATGCCACCAAACATCGCCACCCTTCACACAGCCTGTCAAGACTATTTTAAGAATTATATCCGCAAAGTACGGATTAATTTATTATTTGATTAATATCTTCCTTTCGAAACCAGAAAGAAACCCAAAATTGAATGAATTTGCTTACCTCTTCGTGTTCCTTAGTGAATTTCTCCCGCTTGCGCAGCGCTTCCTGCAGCTTCAACTGAAACAAGACCATGCAAAAATTTAAACGATTTTGCAACCCTTTTGGCGCAAATTACGCGCGGTATTGCGGCGTCGACCTCAAAGGCGGTGCCCTTTCTCCGCGAAAACATTGAATTATTCAATCTGGGAAATGACCGTGCATGTGCCCGCGTCGCACACGGTCAAAGGAAACAAAAAGTCTTCAGGATCGGACCAGTGAGTGTAGGCGAAAGGAAAAGGTCGCTCCGCTGGTCTACATCTCGGATTACGAACATTCCGATTTGCTCGGATTTTGACCTCAACCTAAATCCACACAGGACGCAGTAAATTCGTGTAATAAACTTGACTGCGTCGAAGAAAATTTATGCGCTTCTTAACACGAGCGAAAAAAGGCCGAAGAAGGAAGTCGTAAACTGACCAGCTTGCACTGACGTTTTGATATAGTTACCGCAGCATGGTAACTTTCGACATGAACCGCCAAAAAAAGCGTCACAAAAAGAAAAAAGAAAAACGAACGAAAAGTGGTGAAAACTAGTCCAATCTTACATCTGGTCAACCCCGCTGTGAACTATGACCGGTTAAATGTCAACTACGGTACCAAAACATGATCTCGTAGAGTAATACTCTCGCAGAGTTTGTCGCAGAGTCTGTGGCTACGCAGAGAAAAAGGGGAAATATTTCCAGGATGATGAAAAACTCGCCGAGGCGGCAGTGCAACTCTAGGGTCAACGCGGGCGCGCTATTCACGACACCACAGGGGGTGCTTAAACGCGGCGAACGTGTCCGACCCCAAATTAATGAGACTTTCTTCGACGCCGAGTTTAATTACTGCACTGCATCACTCATTTTTCATTCAAAACTTTCCTTGCGAAAAGTTTGCAAAAATTAACGCGCTGCCGCGAATTTATCTACGCGCGTAGCGTAGCGTCTAATTGAAACAAATGCTGATGGCGGAATTAATCGGGAAAAAATGTGTTTGCGGGTAAGTTACCTTGTAAATGGTCTCCTCGAACGTGTTGGAGGCGGTGCCGTTCATTTGCAAGTGTCGCAGACGGTCGTAATCTCTCGGATCAACCATCGATCTCAGGACGGCGTGTTGACCCAAGTCTGTCAGACCCAAACCGCTTTGCAGGACGCTGTCTGGTGTGTCGACCTGCACAATAAATCAAATTGCATCATTACTAACTTGCTCCCGCCATGTGACTCTCCATTTCTTTGCGTCGAACACCAAGTGCATTATGGAAATTGTATCCGAGCTAGTAAAAATTGAACTGATGACAAAGGCAGAGTCCTTCGAACAAATAACCGCATTATTTCGAAGACGCCCAAAGGGGACTGGGACTCTTGAGCAGTTTCGCGTCACGCGCCTTCGGCAATAATAATTTCCAGTTGACTTTCCACTTCATACTTTCAAAAAGGTCCCTTTTATGACACGGATATTTCGGGGTGCAAACGTTCCGAGATACGTGTGTGTCAGTGCGCGACAGTCGCGAAAGCACAGACGTGTAATTTCAACTCATCATTATTCAGGCCGTAGACGTTTTCTTTAATTTCGCTGAGCGACTTTTGGGCCGGTGTAATTTTTCGTGCTTTTTAAATTACGAGCGAAATTTTCCGCGACAGCGCTATCCTATCTGCCGGTTGACTAAGCCGCGCTGAGCAGAAGTTTGCTTTGTCGACATTTTTTACACCTTGAACAAAGCTGCCGAAATGAGCGGCCAAAAAAGGGCTAAAAAGAATAAATGTTGCTGGGATGAATAAAGCGAGCAAGATTGTAGAGATTTCGCACGACTAGATTAATTACAAGTACATTCACGCCGGCAAAGCTTTAATTGCTCTCGAAATAAAAACTATACGAGCTTGTCAGGTGCATTTATGTTTCAATTTGCAGAATCTGCGGATGTAAAAATGTGTCTAGCGGATTTTTAATTACAAAAAATGCAGTATTCAATTTTTAATACATTGAAAATGAACTTCTTTGATGCAACGCCATCCACTAAAATTTGGCAACAATTGTGTTACACAAAAAATAGACAAAAAAGACGTAAATAGAAGAGTGCAACACAGGCATTTCATTTGCATCCTCTAGGCGATAATGTGACATACATCTAGAGTCAGCCTGCAGTGTAGGTCCTTTCATGCGTGGTAGAGAGAGGAATGCATTAGTCTGGCGCTTCAATTAAAGTCTAGTGAGTCTCCTTCGTGAGTCATGGGAAAGTACGGCCGAGGTGCAGCGATATAAAGGTTGGAGTAGGTTACAAGTGTGCCGCCACCGCTGTCGCCGCCGCCCCACACCAAGCCTATCGCGATACGGGAATATTGCTGAGTTCACGTCTCTCCTACCGCATGTATTCATTAGTTTTAAGTGTTCTTCCTATATTGTCCCATTTTAAAAAACTCTTCAAAATTACTAACCGATCTTCTGGAATTTGAGAAAGTGTCATCTGAAACTCTAGAAACGTTTTTTTAAATTTACGGTATTCTGCTGAATATGTCTGTATACATCAATATGATGGAATCCAGAAAGGGATTCCATCATCGTCCTTCCGTCGTGTCTTCCATAAATGCACTACGTTTTTGTCACAAGTAGACTTGCCACCGACTGTGGAGAAACAGGTGTGTGGAAAAAGTGCTAAAAGCCTACACGCGCAAGCTCAACACAAAACTGATAAACCAGTCGTCCTGCTGCCGACGACCGGAAGGCTTTGAATGTCTGACATTAGCAGGATTCCCTTTTATCACAACGAGACATCCGTATTTCAAACAGACAAAATATTGCTCATACAAAAGTAAAAAGAAAATATCAATTTAAGAAAATCTGTTATATTTCTGTAATATTTCAACAAGGTCTAGAAGTATTTACAAGTTTAGCTAATATTGAAATTATTTCCATCTTCCAAACAATCTCTTTCCAGACAGAAGTTGTTCAACTTCTCAACAATAACGTGAAATTCCAAATTCTGCAACATACTTCATTATTTTACCAAGAATACAAATTCCAAATATGTAGCATGTAAGCAAAATAAATACTTGGAAAACTGACCAAAAGAAGCCTAATGTTCCATGTTCCAACAACATTCTTCAACTTCTTGTTGTCAGTTGTTCGCCATCTTTTCAATCAAAGCCCGGCAACATTCCCGAGCATCTCAACTCTCACAATTCCTTCCCGACCGTAAAACTTTCCAAGATTCAAATCAGTATATTGGAACATTCATTCTGGGACTTTTAAAGGCAGATAAATCAGATGCACACGCCCAAAACTTGGTGTTGTTTGACAGCGTGACGTATTAACCTTATTTTCGGCTGGCTGCAGGAGGCGATAGGAGGATTTTTCAAAGCTTCTACCTCCTGCCCGTCGAGAGCCTCCGGATAGGAACAGTAGCAGTGGCATCATTGGAAACACATTGGCATCATGCTGGAAAAGTGGTACCAAAGCTGAGGCGCGCAACGGCAGACAGACACTGAGGACTTTGATCGATACCAGACGAGACGAGAGCAAGGATGCATTGCCGAAGAGGATTAGCCAAGATAAAAGACTGCTATGCGAGAGTAAACGTATGAGGGATGAAAAGAAAAACCACATGATAACATATCTTTTTCAGCGGCATAAAAAATGGTAAATATGTGTGCAAGGATAAATTTATGAGACTATATGTGAGATTTCATGAGTCTAAAGATCTTTATTAGCCTTTTTATTTCTATCATCATTTTTTAATGTAT
>JAODGA020054009.1:0-17149 GCA_027574885.2 Drusilla canaliculata
GGTCAGCAAAGCTATTAATAACTTTGTTCACTTTGTATTATATATCTTAACAAAATTTATATCTTAAGAAGGAAATAAACCTAACCAAAGTCTATTTTACCTAGCCTGAGCTTACCTAACCTAACCCTCACTAAGTTAACAAAAAATAAACCTAACCTAAGTTTATCTACTCGGCAAACCCTAACATCATAAATTTTTAGGACAGAGGTAAAGTTTTACAACTTATGACCAAAACATACCGGGCGGTAAATACAAACGTTAAAATTTTCTACCTGCTGCAACGGCGGTAAATTCGACAACTCCGGATAAAATATATGCTCTATTACATTGCATACATATGTTTCCTTTTATTTTTCTTGTAAATTTTAATTCTAGAAATTTGCCAAAATACAAATATCTATTGAGCTACCTGTGAAATGAAAATAAAAACACATCTAAGCTTTAATAGCAAATTCCTGTAATTAAAAGGAAAACTGTAAAACATAAGTTCTAACTGTTACGATGAGATGGCGCCACAAAAAAATTCAAATTAAAATTCTACAACAGAAAACATGCTTTCAAATGCACCCCAATTACATTAAATATTTAAAAACAACGACCTACAATAGTAATCAATTTAGTGACCAGCGTCCCGTCAATATATCGATGATAAACGACCCAAACGCTGTGAATATTTATGAACGCGTTCGAGCGCTTTGGAAGTGAGCCAAGGCCTCGCGGGTATTACTACACACACAAACCACACAAAGCCCAACAGCGTCGATCCAACAGCGGCCTCTCCAACGGCTCCAAAACACATGCATTAGCCGATAAATCCCATGCATTTCATATTTGGTCGCGCAATCGCTCTCCGGCTAGATGAACGGCGAGCATATTCGTCGGCGTGCGCGTGTGTGTGAGAAACATGCGAGCGCGCGCGCGTTTGCGGAGGCACTCGGCGCGTGTTGCACTTTTTTTTACAGCTACGCGGCCTAAATTTTGCCGAAATCGATGTGAATAAAAATGCTTTCTAGCTGGGCATAGGCGGAGCGGCAGCCTTGCTTATGTGTTGCAAGAACCGCAAAAGAGACAGCGCCGCGCTGACATCAAGAGCGCGAACAAAGAAATCGAGCCATTTCGGTTTTTTGTGTGTGTGTCGAAATTGCGTTTTCGAATCACAGCGCTGCGCTCAAAAAACGCAGCACTTGTTACATTGTTTATTTACAGTTCGGCGATAATTTCGTTTTATTGCTGCTGAGATAACGATTACGGCGTATACAACATCGACAATCCACTGCGCGGCGCATTAATAGTTGATAGCTGAAAATCGGGTCACTCCTGAAATAATGCTTGAATTATTGAAGTGCTCTGCGCCGCGCCGCGCCGGCTGAAACAATCTCTAATTTTATCACCCGCGAATGCCTTCGAATGCGACCCACCTGTCCGACCCACATTGCGCGTTAATTGATTAGGGGCCATACTTGATTATTCATTGTTGACGTTCGTGCCGCGATTTCCTTAGAGAGAAAATGAGAGAGAAACATACGAGCATTCGGAATTACACTGGTCTACTTATCCAGATCGAAGATGCTACTAAATTGTTTAACGCTTTTCTTTGTCTCGCAACGCGCCGCCGTCAAGGTCTTCGTTGTAGTTGTGTGTGATTACGCGCAGCGCCGTCTCGTACGTCCACTTCCGATTTCTTTTCCCGCCTGCGCGCCATCCCCGCGCGCACCCCGCATCGCGCACTCTAACGGCAAATGTGGAAGGAAAGTGGCGGCGGCGGCAGCGGCGGTGGCGGTAGCGGCGTGTGCGCGCGTCATGTGTTCCGCAAGCGAGAGTCCGACTCTGAGTTTAACCCCAAGTGAAGGAGAGCTGGGTCGGATCAATAGAGCCCGAAAATAGGCCGGGCTAAGCGCCTGTTGCTAAGCAACTCGCCTCACTGACGTGACATACTGACACCCTGAATTATATACAATTGCGAGTTTTCGCCAAATGCGTGCTAAAAATAAACCCTCTTTGTTGTTACACCGCGTTGCAACTATTTCGATGAAGGGTGGGGATAAATACTACTACTAGGTAGTTGTTACTTACTACGGAGCATACCGCGTATATTTAAAACTTTTTCCGATTAAATTAAGGTTTTTTTAAATTTTTTTTTTTTGAATTTTTAAAGCGATGTCCTTCAAATTGATTTTCAATTATAAAGATATTTAGATGCGCACGCTCTTTGTGTGTGGGTTTTGGTACCAGGAATGGGGAACAAAGGCAGCGATCGAAAAAGCCGTACACGTTTTGCGGTGATTTGTAACCATTGCTGGGGCATGGCGCACAAATGTCGTTAGATGGTTTTGCTCGCTTGTTTTCAAAGGAAACGTCAAACTCGTTGGCTGTGCCAGTGCCAGTTAACACGAATTTGATGACGTAATATGTATAAACCGCCGTCATGACATCATCGAAACGACCAACACACTTGTGTAGGTTTTTATTTTATACATGGAATTACATATTATCCATTAATAAATCTATGACTATAGTTATAAAATGAAAAATGTAGTAAATATCGCTAAACATTACTTTTGAAACCTAAGGTTATAGGTTATAAAAATTACTAACCTAATTGCAACTTAGACATACCATTCATTAGCTGCTGGATAAACTGTCATAATTTAATTGTGATTAATTCTGATATAAATAAATAGTTCCTTAATATATTAATATAATTCTATTCCATGCAAGTGGAAATGAATGAAAACCGTATTGTTTTCAAGTTCCTGGCTGCATCTTACTTTTGCGAAATTACGTAACGCCCGGACGTTTGCGGCTGTATTACACTCGATTACGAAGCACCCGATCCCGCTGTGGGTCTCTGCGAATCGCCGCGAATCTTTCGCGCGCTGCGCTCGCGTCGTCACCGTCTATTCCGGTTTGGAGGCCATGCGCCTAGCTCGCTCGCACGGCAGATGAAAACCGCATGCGAACAACCAAGGTCATCCTAACAAAATAAATAACACGTTTTTAACGTCCGACCGACTCACTGCTAGGCTACACTGCGCCGCTAAATGCATTTCATGCGAATCGCACACACATACACATTTCTGTTCCGCCATGTTCCCGCGCCGATTGCGGAAATTTTCCTTTTGGTACCTCCAGCGATCGATTACACACCTGTGCTACACTATATATCCCACGGCTATATGCATCAGCCTTTACAGCCAAGAACGGTTCTGTTTGGTCGATTATCAATTACCGGCCATAGAATTCGAATTTGTGGTGAAAACTGCGCGCGGATGGCATTGTAAAAACCGTTGGGCGACCGCCGCGCCGTGCGCGTTTGTACTTATCAGCGGCGCATGTTTTCCTCCTCGGTTTCGTGATAAGATAACTCGCGCACCGCCAACGACGACTGTTTGTTTAATTCCGCGAATGTCTGCGTTTTGAAAGTTACGCCGTCGACGAAAAAACCCCCAGCGTCTGGCCAGTGTTTACCCACGCTGTGTGCTTAATTAACAATGTATTACAATGTCAATTTTAGGTTTGCGTAGGTTATATTCTGATTTGGTGGAAAATTCGTTTACTAACCCCTTCGCGTATGAGTCATAGGTGGTGAGTTGGGTTTTCAGCGAGCGGTGGAAATTGGGACGCGGGAAATTCAGCGTGTGCGCACGCACTTGCGCCACGCCAGCGAAAGCAAAAGTTATATCAATATCTTAATCCGCGCGTTCCGCACGCCCTTTCGCCCCGCAAGCAGCCAGCGCGCCAGATGCCCTGGATAAGTTGCGCGTCTGTGTTCTGTGTCGCCTGGAAGGCAGTTGCAAACACACGCCGGGTGGTGGTGACTGCTGGACGTCGCCGGAAAACAAAATGCAGCGGGGTGTCGCAGCTGAAACACCGTCAGCAGCACACGGTACGCCGCCCACCATCTTGGTTTTGCTCTTCGTCTCTTCCGTTCGACTCTCCCCCATTACAACCCATTCCAACCCAACACGATTCACTCAGTACCCCCGACCGAAGGGCGTTCACGAAAATAACCCCGACCGAAATGAATCCAATGGTTTTCAGCGTATTATTGGCTTTACTTATTATCTAGGTTATCTCCCGAAATATTAAACGCTTTATTCGTCACACGCCTCTTTTCAACGCGCATGGAATGTAAACAGACATTATATGCGATATATGTTAAAGTTCAAAAGGTTTAACTAGCGCTTTTGACGTCGCTATGTACACACACACACAAAGTCTTCGATGCACTTACTAGTAGATTCGAAATTGCTCGACAACTTGCGTCACTTACTCTAAAATTGGGTTAGTTTCGCAAGCGCTCCAAATCTTCATAACCGGAAATAGAACGAGTGCAAAACAGGTTTATTCATCGCCGTAAAGTGAAGGTAATGTGCGTTGGGAATAAGTTATTACCAAAATAGCATCATTACGACACTTTGCCTGCACATGCACTAATATACAATGTGTCCTAAACACCATATAACCTTCTTTGTTTACTACTCACCAATGTAAGCTATAAATTACATTGAAGGTTATGCATTGTTGAAGTGGATTGTGGGTTGCATAAAGTGTTGAAGCAACAACTGCGAGGTAATAAGCAATAAAGTTTAGAACTTATTGTAAGCACATCAAGATAGAGCTGAGATTAGAAGTGTATGTAAAGAGCAAGTATAATTTATGCGATGACATCATCATACTTATTATAACCTAAAAATGTGTATTACTCTTGAGGTGTGTAAGCTATTCGACATTCTACACAGTCCTCGCTGGGGACCCGTTATAGAAGACTGGAGATACAGAGTGCGGAGATATTTTATTATGACTGAGTTGTACAAGCTACACAAGTCAACTTGGGTGTCGCAATCGACGAGCGTACTCGTAGATGTGCTTCTAACGGACGCTGATCAACTTTCGTTGCGTCTCTGCGCTGTTGCACTTGCGTAATCCCAAACGAGATAGCCAACGATAGGCAACTGGCTTCAATGACTAACAACCATCGACCAGTATAATTCGCAGCTGAATTGTACTTTGACCTACAAAACCAAAGTGTTATGGATAGCCAAAGTGTGCGCGGCGAGAATTTCCTTGAAACAACGTTTGCACGCCTTGCGGTAAGAGGTAATTGGCTTCGATTAAATCCCGCATTAAATCAACTCGACTAGGAGGCAAGGAGAAAAACCCGCCGAGTGGAAGCCTGCCGCCAGTGTTGCCAACTGCTCTTTGTCTCTCTAGTCGGACCGTTTTTTTTTTCACCTTGAATGCAGGCAGTAAAACCGAGCGGCAGTCGCGTAAAATCACTAGACAAATGCGCGAATGTCTATTCGACGCACATGCACAGCGTGCAAGAGCGGGCAAAAAAATGCGCGTCCCAGCAGGAATTGAAAAGGCCAGCAGCAGGCCGCTGCAGCGAGGACACGCTGGGATGCGTGTTCGCGAGTATATCGGGGCTCGTAAACGCACGCCTCGTTTCGTACAATTTGCCCCGAATGTCGAGAACAACGGGCGAATCAAGCACACACATGTGTATGTGTGTGTGTATATGAGTTTGTGTCATGTGCGCCTGCAGCCTAGGCGTAGAAAACGTGGAATACGAAGCAGCGCGCATTGAACACCGAGCCGCACGCGTTCTGTTGCGCGAATCTGGGTCATGCCGCACACATACACTTTTGACACACTTTTACCCTCGTTTCCCCATATTTCCCCCCTTTTGCGCTTGGAATGTTCCGTTCGACGCGGCAGCGCTCGCCGCCATCTATATGCTTCGATCGGTTTTCATCATCAGGAAAATGCGATAAAAACCGATTCGACTGATTCCGAAAACATGAGCAAATTAGATTACATTCCTCTCCCTCTCGCTGCGTTTCACTACCAATTTCATTCAGCAATGCACAAAACATGTCATAAAACCATAATATTTCTAGGTTAGGTCAAAGAATACTAATGAATAGGTTAAGCTAACTTATACGTTGTCATCCTATAAAAATGTCAACGACAAGTTTTATGGAAAATGTTAATACTACAGAAATCAGCACTCATCGTACATTCTTTTTTTTAATATGAACATAACAAAAGTGATAACTAATCTAACCTAGCCTAACCTAACCCAAGTTTAACCTACCTAAGTAAAGCATATTAGATATATATGGGTTGTTATATATCTGCGTCTGTTTGATTCTATGAGGTTATCATTAAAATGTACATTCTAGGTTAATTTTCAGGTGCGTGTTTATAGACCATACTTAGATAATGTCCCTCTAGATTATTCCACACATAAATTCAAAACCATATTAATACCATTTACACACATTACCCACACAGCTGTTCGAAACCATTAAAATATTAAATGTTCGAAGCAGGTTATGCATAACCACAATGTGGCATTGCCGTGTGAAGTAAAAGTGGTTGCATACACGCAACGTCAGCCGGCTGGCAACCCGCAGTGGTGCCTGCATTTCGTCACAAGCGCCGTAATTAACCTGTATTTCTAGCATTCGCGCCTAGCCGCGGACATTTCAATTCACAATTGCGCCATGAATGCCCGCCGGCGGGCGCGCAGTTATTGTAATTTAATCTGTAATCGTAATTAGCAAATTACCTGCGTGTTTGTGTTTTATGCTGTGTTGTGACTGCGCTGCGAGCACAAGATGGCGGCGATTCGTGTAACACGCGCGCGCGCACAACATACAGGACGAAATTTGTGCGCTATTGTCGGATGTAGGTCAAACGCATAAATGCGTCGTGCGTATATGCGTGTAGAGTCTAATCATTTACTTCAATCATAATTTACATACGGCGTACAATGTGTACCAAGCGCTAGACGATTCTTGTAAGTATAGGTGTATTTTCTTACAGTTTCCTGTAATTTGCGAAACAAAAGATTCTTTGTGTGTATATAGGTAGGTACTCATACGAGTTAACGCTGAACAGTTGAAAAACGTTGAAACAATGTTTGATGCTGGCAACACTGCATGTGCCTGCTCTTCCTGCGAAACTGGCGAGTTGTTAATTCATTTGTTTTAACGCGTAAATTGCATGTGTATGCCAATGTGCACAATCACGTGTTTGTCTATATCTCAGTAAACAGTAAACGCGCATTTATTGCCTGCCACATGCACACACATACACACGCGCTCGATTATTGCTAAACTGTCCTCGAAATCATTGCATAACGCCATGGAGGAGAGGATGCAGCGCCGCAACGTGCTCTCATGGTAATTGAACACGCGAATGCACAACCAAATACATAACACAAGCGTTAAACGAGTGTAAATATGGCAACAGCGTAAGCATATTGCAAATAGAAAACGAAATGCAGGACCGTGGACCATGTTCTTTTTTCTTGTATTTTCCATCTGAATTGTATTGACACAAGCAGAAAAATATTCTCCATGTTCTCCATTTGGTAAAGCATAAAGTATGTCAGAGTTGACACAGTTGTGGGTGTTTTTCTGTAATGCGAATGTAGGTTAAGCCCACTTGGGTCTAATAAACGTTAACGAAACATTGCTGACCGCAAGGCAAATGCGTTTACCGGTTGATAGATGATGCTCCTCCTCGCTGTAAGCGGAAACGCAGAATTAGCCCGCGTTATGCTAATACTTTCGCAATTTATCGCCGTCGCCCGCTGGGAGGCCATGCCGCTTTTCTTTTTCAGCCATTCTCGTGTTTCAATTGTTTTTGTGCGCCGTGTATAATTGCGGTGGCCTGCGGATGCAACAGTGGGCTGTCGAGGTGAGACCGGTTTCGCGTCCGCACTCCGCACACGGCACATCAAAGCGAGCCCAGGTCAATAAGGAACCGAAACAAAAGGTGTGCGAAACGAGTCCGTCGATGGGCAAAAAGTGTCAAGGCAAAGGAAGCCCCCGAGAGCAGGAACGCGAGCGTTGGGTCAAGGCTACGGTGTTACATAATCTGCGCGATTTGCACACGCAGATCTTCCGCGACTCCTTGGAACTGAATATGTGCAACGCTTCCGTCTTGCAAACTTTGCATCCGCCGGCGAGCGTACTTAGTTGTTGCTATTGTTAGCGCACTGTAAATGCACATTATCCACTTAGCGTGAGGTAACCGGAAGTTTTGCAAGGAGCAAGAAGTGTTTGGGGTGTTCTTGAAGAGGTGGTCGGGGGTTAAAGGGGGCTGCGGTGCGGCTCGAAGGCCGCGCTGCCGCCACCGGGGGCCGAAAAGGAGCACCGAAACGACCGCCACCACATCCACCGCCGAAACGAGGCCAATCGATACTCTCCTCGAAGGGAGACACCTTGAACGCGTTCTCCCGGAGACGCAGCACCCGTTTTCCGCGTGTGTATGTATGACTGTTGGTGTTTGCCTGTGTTGGTGTAGGTGTCAGTGTGTGTGTATGGCCCTTTTTAGCCAACTCTTTTTGTTCCGCGCGCTGTGCTCCCATTCGCAGCGTTTCGTAATTTAGATCATGGCCTCTGGATAGACAACGCGCCGCTCGGAACGGGGCAAAAAATGGCTAACCTAGTTTCGCACATGGCGCAGGCGGCAGCAGTCCGCAGAGATGGGAATCGAGGAAGAGGAAGCGCGGCGTGTCGGCCTATCATCATATTCTATTATTGTGAATTACACTCGGGGACATTTACTGTTGTTGGAAATAATAAAACGCCAAGTTTGTGATAGGGCAAAAATAGTTTATGAACGATATTAAACTTCCATTACTCAGTATTCTATTATATAGTTACATATTGAGGTTATGACAAAAATAATATGAAAGCTATTTTTGGTATTCAAATTTTTTTAGTAATTCAGTGGGGATTATGGCATAGAATAGTCCTGTTTAGTAATATTTCAATTTTTTGAACCAACTCAATAAAATAATACAATAATTATAAACGATGTAATATCACCTATTTCGTTTAACTAGTGACGGTATACATTCTAAAGGAGGCAAAATAAACCAATTATCTTCGCTAGTGAGAATAAACAAAGGGGCGTAGTGATTGGTCGAATTTTCACAATTCTCTACGAAGTTCACCACCTACCTCTAAAATTGACAATGAATATGCGCAGTTCTTAAAAAAATATCTTTGTAAAGTGATCGCACAAATTTTACCTTACTCGTTGCGTAAAGTACAATAGTGGCCAATTAATGACAAAATATGAAAATTTAATGGAATTGATTTCAAAGAGAAAATGTGACTTCCAAGCGAACTCAAACCGACGGCCTTTGCATATCTAGCGCACCGAGTGCGCTCGCAACTAAGCTACGAATTCGAACAAAGTAAATAAGAATTTCAATATTTAGATATCATAAACTAAAAATAGGAATTTTATGATTGCATAAATCCAATAGTGGTGTTTCCTTTATAAGGCAATATTTCAACTTGCTAGACAGATGATTCACAAAATGTCTTCCAATTCGTGAGAGGAATGAATCAACCCGCCAAAACACATCCAGTCATAGTTATTTACAGCGAAATTACTAGTACGTGCACGCATACGTATGAGTGACGTCTTCAACGTGATTCAGTTGTATTCCGGAAAAGTTTCCATTAATTGCGGCCGTTAAATAATTAACGTATTCATGCCCAGCTTTGCGTGCACATAGAATAGGTTATAAGAAATAAAACATCGACGGCAACGGTAAGCCTTTCATTATGGAATATCTAGAACCAGGGCGCGCGGTGGCGGCGCAACGAGGGTCGGAATTTAGGACAACCCCACTTGGGACATTATCTCGTTGCCTGCGCCATCGTCAACGAGGAGGAGGATTTGCTGGGGCACATTCATACCTATATACACATACACATAACAGGCCATCGAAAGCGACGGTTCCACATCGTGCTTTTGTTGGTAATGCGTTGTGCAAGTGTGTGTATGAAGTACTCGCTCTGCTTTCAGACCATTTCGGGGATGGGGAGGTTGGGTGGTGCGTGTAAGCGCACCAAACGCATTCTTCGCATTTTGGGTCGTGAGGCCGCTGGGAACACACCCACGCCCGCCATTTTTATTTCAGTTTTACATCAAACCTCTTGCGTCGGTTTCGAAAGAATTGTTTTTAGGTTAGTAATTCTTTCATTATGGTAATATTAGCTTTGGTATGGTATGGTAATAATTCTTCTGATTATTGTAACAATTATGCAAAAATTGTGCAATTGCAATTGCAGTGGTTTACCGTAAAGTTTCGCAAGGTTTTCTTGCGAGGTGCAGCCAGTCAAACTGAATCTCCATGAGCACAATATGGATAATCCTACGTAAGTGCGAGCAGCTAATTACTTTGATAAACAGGTGAAATGTGTACAATTGATGCGAATTGCAAACGTGACTAATAATGGAAAATGTCAGTAAAATGCCAATGACGAAATTTATGATAAAATTACCATTCTCAAACATACTTAGATTAATTTACATAAATATAAATACACACTGTATAATTTGCAACAGAAGGCAGGTGAAAAACAGCAACACCTTGCAAAATTTTGTTCTTTTTATATCAATGTAATAAATAAAAATTATATCATAATTTATATTAGTAAGTAAATATTTAATTAGATATAAACGTTTATGTTTTAATGCGTAATTTTACGATAAAATGTGTTTGCGTGGTAATTAGATAATTCTAAAATGACTCATACCTCATTTTAGATATTTATTAATAAAGAACTCATTAAAATTGCGCCAAATAAACTCAAGGAAACACAAACTTTCAAAATAACATCAACCATTATAAATAAACAAAAATTCTAAACTTTCAGAAAACATTTGTATTTTGTGCTAACTTCACACTGGTATAGATTGTCAGAAAATAGTAACTCATTTCATTTTTTTTCCGCTAAACAATTAAAATATACATGCCTGTATAATAATTAAATAATTATAAAATGACTCATACATAATAAACCTAGCTGGTATATCCTAAAATTATATTTGTTTCCGTATGACTTTGTTGATTTTTGTATTCAATAAACATGAGAATTTTGAAACAAAGAGTAATTTAATATCACTCAATGTTTACATAATTAACAATTAAGACAATTAACGCGGGGCGTCTCTCCCATGGAGCTCATAAAAATGCGTCGAGGACGCTCACCATGCGCCCGTTATGTTGAATTACACACAAGAGTAATAAATATACGTACCCAACGAGTATGTATCGGACAATCTCATCTGCGATGCATAGTGCATAATAATCACAGTACCACGCAGTGGGAGCATTTTCATAAAATGCATACGGCAAACAAAAACCGACGACAATACCAGCGCATCTCGGCGCACTGCCGCACAATGGTATTCCTAGAAACTGGAAGATTGCAAATATGTACCTTACGTGTACGGAATTTTTGCGATTCGCAAAAAAGTGCGATTGGCACATTTGCAGTTGGGAACTTTGCTCACGATTATGCACGCTGATAAGGCTTCGCTTTTTCGACATGAATCACCTCGTGTAAGTTGGTGTGGATGTGCGCGAATGGCGTTTTTCGGCTGAGCGTGTTCCAGACAGGAAGTAATACTGGGCCCATGTTGCTATGGCGTTTTTTGGCACTAACAAGAGGGGAACTCGAAGAACACGCAGTCATCGGCTACAAAAGTAACGGCTGTGGCGTGTGCAAACAAGAAAACAACCGAATTATTCAGTCGAATGACTTCCAAAAACGTCAAACGGTTGTTACGTTTTTATTTAATTTAGATATCAGATGGTTTGCTTTTTAACGGTCATACCATGGTAGTAAAACGAAGTTATCAAACTTTCAATTATAGTGACTGTGCCTGAAGATATTTACTAGTCGTAAAGCTAATGTTTTATTGCTATGTAACTATTCCAAGGTTAAATAAATTCTATTTGCCGATTGGTTGATTATAGTTTACAACACGATGCGTCAAGGTCGCGTGTGAAACCGAGGGTGGTTCTTGGTTGGGTGAAGGGAGCACCACCCCAATCGCGTCCCCCACCCTATTTTTCTCGTGATTCGTTCGTCCCCCTTCCAATAAAAATCAACCTAACAGCCTACCACTATTATAGGTCTATTTCTACCTATTACATAGAATGCAACATGTGCATGTGATCAACGAATGAATTTACAAAGGACGAAATAATTAGGTCTAGTTGTGCGATGACTCGGAACTGTTTGCTTGGTTTGCTGTAAGTCCAGATGTAGCTGTGATGACGCTGCGTAGAACGTAGAATGACTAATGGATTAAATAGGAGAGAGAAAAAGACTGACTAAACTCAAATATCCAGTGAGTCTAATTGCTCTCCCCTGTTCACCCAGAAGCGGTCGATGGTAAAATATCCAGATCCCAATGGAACGCGTGCTGTGGAGAAGGAAGAGAGAAACGCGCACTGTGCAAAAAATTGTGTAACCGGATATACTACGCATTGATGGCGTGTGCTGCTAGCCTTGGCTAGCGACGGTGAAATTGCGATTGTGCAATAATTCCACGTACTGCACACCAACACCGACACAAAAGCCCACACTGCGCTTTGTTCGCTTCCCAGCGGAGCGCGGCGCGACAAAATTCTAAAACGTTGCGGGTGCCTCGTGTGCTAGCCTGATTGCGACGTTGTAACAAGATGGCGGCGGCAGCGGCGTATGAGTGCGCGCGCGCGTGCGCTCGTCGCGCTACAATGCGGAAGTTGCGAAAGTAGGTCGCTGTTATAACTGTTCACCCGAACGGCTGTGGTGCTGCTATTTCTTTGTTCCAAAAAAATAAAAACCGCAAAGCCCGTTATAGTCGACGAACGCGATTCACTATTGGTTGCTTGATGTTTAAAGTCACTACAATTCACTGTTGGCTCGCGTCGAAGTCGGTTTTCGTTGAAAATATCTCAAGTTATTTTCAGAGTAGTGGAGTCCGATTCCAAAGTACTGGCAGAGTAGGTTGAAGTCGGCGAGGTAGTCCGCGGAGACGAACGATGTTGAACCGCCGACTGCTGGCCGGAGAATAAGCGATGAAGCGCTGGCAGCGGCACACCGTTCCTCGCGTTTCGTCATCGCGTTGGCTGCGCGTGCATTGGTGGGGAGCGCGATGTGCGCGCGCCTGCGCACTGCACACGGCTGAGTGCGCGTCTCATTCGCGCTTGCGTGCTCGACGCTGCGTCGCACTCGCTCGCACTTGCGCATGCGAGGGGGACACTGCCGAAAATACGGCGCTGCGGCACGGCTCACGCACACACGAACTGCTAATAAAGACGAAGAAACGATGGAGAGGGAGCGATGACGCGGGTGCGTGCGTCGGACAGAGACGCAGCTGGTTTTACTGCGTTGCGTGCACACGCAGAGAGCGGGTTAGTGAACCAGGGCCCTCTCGCTCGCGCATAGCGACACGTGGCAGTTCGACGACCTCGCTCACACGTGCATGAGAACTGGTGGGCTCTCTCCGAGGGCATTACGATCCCAGTACGCAAATGATTAGAAACAAAAGAACGACCGCAGTAAACATGTAATCACTCATGGCCGGGCGGTGGCAGAGCGAATTATTTTGATTTCCGGTGGAAATTCCTAGCTAAATATTTCAAAAACACTCAAATTGTATTAAAGTATAAAATATATCACCGTAGAAATAGATACTTTCACTTTATACTTACGATCATTTTTCATTCAATAGATAATTGGGTTTAATTCACTTTTATAAAGTTAGATAAAACAGGATTAAACGCGATATAGATTATCTACAATTTTAACGTAAACACGACGTTAGAATCGCCGATCGCGACAAAGATGTGTGCGTTTGCTGGTGTGTACATGTCTCTGCGTGCACGTTCACGCGCTTTCGGTAGGGTTATTAGAAATGTAAATGTGGTTGTAGTAAAATACGCTCGCTTTCAAGTATTGATCAACGCGCTGTGCGGCGCAGTGCGGTGTGGAGCGGTGCGGAGCGGACGCACGCGCGCGCGCCGAGAGTTCGTTCGGTTAACCTCGGCGATACCAGCCGAGCGTTCGAACTGGGTCACCAAGCTCATACACGTGTCCGCTTTTGGCCTTGGCTTACATGCACGATTATCTAAGAAAACCGCCACAATCAGCGTACGTTTATTTATGTATTAATTGTCCTTATACGCATGCAACGCCTTGTCACAGCCATCAAACAACATTTTTGACAACTATGCTAGTAGTAACAACACGACAAACGTTAATATCTCCGAATCCATTTTTAGAATTACTCTTTGTTTATTTATTTCTACGTTTCTATGGGAAATGTTTAGAAATAAATGAATTGTACTTACGTGTTTGTTTGATTAGGAGTAGATGAAGTGTGTTCTTGGTGTTGAAATCGGTTCTCGTGTATGCGGAAAGAAGGAACAATGCGCTCACAACGACGTCACAACAACAACTGGGTGGACGACAAAGTGTGGCGCGAGAGCAGAGCGCGGCGCGGCGCGGCGCGGCTATGACGGCGGCGCTGTCGGTGGCGTGTGCGCGGTTTTTGGGGGGCCCCCGAATCGTTGCTCGTGCGCATTCAACAGTGGATGAGAACATCGAATATCACGGCATATCTAAACTACGCGTACGAGTGTGTTGAAATCTTGAACTTATGCGCACTTTATTTATTGGCCATAATACTAAAGTAGCTTCTTAACTTTATTACAATCTGCACAATAATCAATTGTACAAACTTTTGCTTTATGTCTTTTTTAAATTGTTTCTAATAAATTTAATAAACTTGAGATGTTTACTCTGGGTTCAATTATTGAACTATTGCAGGGCCGGATTTAGGGTGGTGGGAGCTCCAATAATACATATATTTACTTATCATATATATAAATAGCTAAAAATGTTTGGATTTTTGGATGATTAGATGTTTGGATGTTTGTTCGGTTTTCACGGCCATAGGACTCATGGAAGAAGAAAAATAAATTCGCAAAAATTTATTTAATTTGCCAATTTAACATGTTACTATCTTGAAAATTTCTAAAAACCTTCCAAGGACGTGCTGTGGTGGTAGGAGTAATTAGTAATTGTTTTATAGAAGGTCAGGGAACAAAGAAAAGGCTTTTCATCTCATTGTAATGTTGTTCCATTAAGGGTTCTCTATCTTTTGCATATAACAAATTTTCAAAATAATCAAAATTGTGATCTGTACACTGGTATAATTTATCAATAGTAAAAAGTTGGAATGTGTTTGCATGTTATTAATAAACGTCAAAGTAAAAAGTCAAACTTCAAAATCGCAAACTGCGCATCGCGCAGGCATTTACTCTAGTTTGTATATACGGTATTTGAATTTGTTACAATAAATATATAGTTAACCAAACTCATAATTTTCTATTAACCATTTTTTCTTGCAAGCCTATTTTTTAATATATTATACTTGGTGAGGGCCTCTTTTTAGTGGGGGCCCGTGAGCAGTTGCCTACTCTCCCCATGCTTAAATGTGGCCCTAAATGATTGTTTCTATGAAATTTCATCATTGCGCTTATAATGGAACAAATTAAGTAAATTATAGTACTTTACTAAACGAGCGAGGTAAAAATTTGTGTAAACAACAAGTGTTTGAAGTTACGAGCCGAGTAAGTAACTACAAGTAGTGCGATTTCTTTATGGGACACTGGCTTTTGCAGGTCGCTTAGAAAAAGTCAATACAGATTCTTGAAGAATCTTAAAAATTCTGTAAAGAATCGTGGAGATTCGACCAATCACAACGCTGCTTTGTGTATTCTCTCTAGTGAAGATAATTGCTTTATTTTGACTTGTATCGAATGTTTACCGCCACTAGTTAAACTAAGTAAGTGTTATTGCATTGTTAATTGATTAGGTATACCTCTTTTTTAGGCAAAGTATGAGAAATTTTTTTAAACATTACATTTTAATGGCAGTCCTCAAAGTAGTTTTATCTTATTTGTATAAGAAATAATAATCATATAATATCCGGTTATTATGACACATTTTTCAATCGCGTATAATACTTATGAATCACCCCACAAGTCGTCTGATGTGTAATGGAAATATTTGCTGCTCATATATACATATTACTACTACTGATAGTAGCAAACGTAAGAAATCACAATTAAAAAATGGTAGTCCGATGACACCACATACGCTGATTGTGAATCGACGGCATTGTTTAGACAAAAGTTTAATAACTGAAAGGTCATTGATTTTTTTGATTGATTACATGTTTACGGTTAGGTGGTAAGTGATTCCGATAGCAAATATCTAAAGAAAGTTGATTACGTTTTAGTTGAAAGTTTAATGACCTCTCGGTTATTGACCCCGTAATGAGTAGCAGCAGCTGCGCAGGATTCATGATAGATCGATGATTGATGAGAGCACTGATTATTGGCACACATAAATGATAGGGAATTTGTTGTGCAATTTTAAATGATTGATCAATCGCCTCACACTTATAGTTTGGTACATTGTATTATAAAACACCAAATTGATTTAACTTGATAGTATAAAATAAATTCTATTAGTTATGTATAGAGAAAGGCAAAAAGGCAAATTTAGCATTATCTGTCATTGTGTTTATGTCATTTTTATTATTGCAACTAAATATGCAGTCTGATTAAGTTTAAAGTTAAAAATATGACCGTCGGATTCAGTCTCACATAGGCAATCTGGTGGAAGATGGCTCTACAGCGCGGCGCGCGGATTTGACCTAAAGCTAACTGGTGGTATTAAAGAGAAGGTAAGGCGTGGCTTACGAGATGAGTTCAAAACAGTATACAAGCAGTGTTACTGCTTGTATACTCTCTACCGCAGCGAAAACCATGAGGGGAAATAATTCAACACGTTCGGACTACACATGCACAACATTACATGTGTTTGTAGTAGTAAAATTGACCAGAAAGATCATTGCCACGATAATTCCCTAAGACTTAAAACGACTGCACTTAGATAAATTACACCCAACCTAATTGTTACTAGATACAAATTAGGAATCATTTGCTATCTATATACATTAACCTTAGCCCTATAATTTTCTTAGACGTTTAATGTATATTACATTTGTTCTGAACGCCGGCAATCCCCACCCAAAATCTACTGAACACAACGTAATGATGATGACGATTATAGCGCAGCACGAATCAACGTGTGCGAAAAGAAGAAGCGCTAGTATAGTTTGCAAGGAAGCGTATCGGGGAAATTGCACTCCGCAAGGATACTACTCACGAGAAAATTCAAGTTAGTCATCTAACAGCGAAGCAAACACTTTTATGACTTGTTTCTCATGTTTGTATTGCCATAGTAGCCATACTTACATA
>JAODGA020054083.1:0-11669 GCA_027574885.2 Drusilla canaliculata
AGAAATGGAAATGCTCATATATATATATATATTCCTACCTGACTCTTTTGCAGAGCAACTTGACAAATATCGATAAACTGCACGATTTGCTTGATAGAAGGATCCTCGAACTCGTCGACTGGAATCAAAGTCCACTCCAGTTTGCTGTAGCCCTCCATGGGCGGCATCTTCTCCTGCGAGAGCGTGACCAGGTGGCGAATGCCAACGTCGTTGAGATAATCCAAGTTGAGCGTGTTTTGCGGCCATGCCATACACGCGAGCTCATTCTCCACCACCCACGAGAAGTTCCAGGGTGGATACGGCTCCGGGTCCTCTTCTATTTCCGGCTCGCCACCGCCACCGCCGTCCGGCGGTGGGCATTTTACCGGCGCATCCGGTTTTGCATTGTCGGCGGTGCTCATCGCGAGACTGTCGGCGGGCGGCTCGCGTGCTTGCGGATTGAGATTGATCGACTGAGGACGAAAATAAGTTTGCTACACTTTTGGCATTAGACAAGTGTTGCAGTTGTCATGCAGTAGTAAACATAAAACTAAGTCGGCATGATTTTCATTTCAATTTTATTTTTTAAATGAGATTTTCTTTAAGAATATTGAAACAATAATTAGATACTAAAATAAATTGCAGATTAGTTTTTATAATTATAGTTTTTGTTATTCTTTAGATTTCTTGGATGTGTATTCCTGAGTAGTGTACTTGTAGGTGCAATTGCATTTGTTCAGTTCTATTTTTAAGAGTAAAGTTCATCGGATCATCTGCTCAAAATAAAATCGCAATGTGCACCATGTGCACACATGCCGGTGTGCGCAAGTGCCGCGCAATTGAACGCGACGCTGTACAATTGCATAATCACGTTAATTGTGCCGAATGTAGGTACCTTTTAGACTTAATTGGGATCAAACGGTTTTGCCAACCTCGCAACAGAGGCATTATCCCGTATTCTATACGTCGATACGTTTGAATCATGCAAATTATATTCGCAATTTAATAAATGCTAATTGCAATCTATAGTGACATTTTACTACATTGTTCAATTTTCGACACATATATTACAAACGTTTGTAAATATTTTAAGTTACATAATTACAAATAAATTTCAGTTTTTATCTTTTCAAATTTTGCTTAAATTTTGTGACATTGATAGAAGTAAATTTCCGCATTATATGGGGAAAAAATCATTGACCTTTCGCATAAATGAAAATCTTATTTATTTTTGAAAAACAGTAGAGAAGATTATTGTTTCTTTCACTCTATTGTCAGCTTGATAAAACTAAATAAAACTAAAAGCCTGTTGTTTGTAAGTTCACAAAAACTTGAAACCACCTATAATAAATTGTGCATGGATGAGTAAAAAACATTTGAAAAGCTATATTTTGGAAATTATTAAGATATTTTGAAACTTATACAATATTAATTATACAATAAAAGAAAGTGTCTTCTTTATTTGTATACAAATTTAGTTTCTTACAAATCTTAACTGTTTCCCGTAATTAAAAATTTAAAAGAAAAACACACACAAAAAAACGCCAAATTACTTAATAATATCAATGAAAATTATGGTTAGCCCCCATTGTTTTCAAGAGTGTTCTGTCATTATTACTCTGCACAAACGTACAAATTACTCTGTATATTACACTATTACGTAAGTTATCACAAAATTAGTTATACTGGTAGCTTTTTGGAAGCCATTTCAAATAAATCTATATTCAACTCAATCAGAATAATTTCGATTGTTTAGCCTCAAAAAATGTCAAAACTAGTCCTGTATCTTTTAGAATGAAAAAATCAAAAGTTTTCTAATTGGGATAGGAGTAGGTTAATTCATAAGAGCACAACGAAACATTAGCTCCAGAAAACTATTCGTTGACGAAATATAAAGCAATTCGTACTAATCAGAAACAAAAATTTAAATATTTCAAAAACTTTTAAACTTTTTAAAATTTTAAGACTATTTTATACCTATCGAAAATTTAATTTCAATCTCAACGACTATCAAAGTAACAAGAATAAATATACAATACTAACAAAAACTAGTCTATTTTTTTACTAATTTATGTAAATATAAGTTTTCTTTTACATTCATAAAATCCAAAGCTCTAGCAAAAAGATTTAAAATATCTAAAATATTACATTCTACCATTTTTATTTTAACAAAAACTACTTTTAAAATGATACTAAGCCCGCACAAGAAAGCTCGAAAATGAAAAAAAAAAACAAAATTAAAGTCTGCAGCAAATTATCGATGATTTTATGATCAATTAAACTTTTCGTTTTATCTCATAAGGACTAATTTCAGAACTTCAGTTTAATGGGTTATCGTTCGAAACCTAATAAAAACTATAAAACTTACTAACAAAGTAACAAAGTTGGAAAATTGATCAAAACTAACTTATTTGATATATATTTAAATATATACAATCTGTCCCAACTAACATCGTACAAAAAAAAGTTTTTATACAAATAATCTTAGCAAAAACAACTCAAACAAAAACATTCATAAAAATCGGCTTACCTGTTCTTAAATTCTTATACGTTTTACAAGCAAATTTTTTTTATATATATAACTCCTCGCCTTTGCTTCGGATTTTTTAAATTAACAGAATCTCTTTACTTGTTTAGAACACAATAAACGCGTAACTATATTAATTACTCCTAAATTTCGATTTTTAACCCAGTTTTATAACATTCCCTTAACATTTTTCAAAGATATTACTTCATAAAAACCTTCTCTCAGTTACAAACATAATAAGCAAGAAGTTTTCCAAATTGGTACAACCGTTCTGTCGTGATGCGGTAACAAACATATTCCCACGACTACATGCAAAAAGAGTCATAACGTGCAACTTTACATGCGCGGAAACCAAACAATGTCGTTCAACAGTTACGTTATGAGCCCCATATCACACTTGGGATATCGATCGCCTACTCCGTGCATGGCGTGCTATACGCTGCAAGTGTTTGATTGCCGCACGCGCTGTGCACGCGTGCATAGAAGTGCGCTGTCAACGCACAATCCGCTGTTTTTTATTCTGTTGAACATTTCCGTCATTATGCAAAAATGTATTTTAATTTTGCATATTGTCGTAGGAAAAATAGCGTACACAAACCCGTTGATTAGTTTTTAACAGTCAGAGGGCATCCACAACTCGGCCTCCGAACGAATGTAGCTACTTCTTCTTCGTGCGATATACATCACTTACCAAGCTCGTTACGTAATATACTATTTTGGTTCTCTATTTATATATCTACAGCTTACTTACCACTCCAAAAATTAATAAAATATCATTTTTATATTAAAACACATCAATATTTCTACAAACTAAAAGGTGCATTATAATAAAAGCCAGATCTTTATTAATAATGTATTAATCACTCCTCCTAACCACTCCTCCGGACATCAATTGTCAATAAATAACAAGTTCCAAAATCAGCCCCCAGGTGAAAGCGTCGCAGAAATAACTTACAATCATGCGGATACACGCACACAAACACGCGCCGCCTACCACTCCTCCTCATCGTATCCACCCCCGCCGCCGCCGTAGTAATCGTCATCGTCCTTCCGATGCTGCTGCAGTAGCTGCATCACACCCAACTCCTCCGCCGGCGGCTCCTCCTCGTCGTAATCGTAATCGTCTTCCGACACTATAAAGAAAAATTTACGATCATTGCAAAAAAAAAACATAAAAGAAGTCATCTTAAAAAACGTCACCGCCAGGTAACCTCCAGTAAAACACTCATAAATATAAAATGGATAATCCCAGCCACAGATAGATACATACCGGTCGGCTCGTCCTTCTTCACAGGTTCTACCGGCTTGGGACTTTCCGGTTGGGCAGTTGGCATACCCACCACCTTAGAGTTGCGCTTAATCTTCGGATTGAGGTTCACTTTCGCGGTGCGCTTATTCGCATTCGAACTCGCAGGTGACGTCGGCGTGAAGGAAATGTCTGGTTGGCTGGATATCGAAGAGCTCCGTCGCCTGCAGCAGAACAATCAGTAAACAAGTGAATCTAATCTGTAATATGAAATTTGTAATTTGTTATACATTACCTTTGAAGCGTGTAGCTTCCGGCTGGGGATGGCGGCCCGCTGTTATTCTCACTCGGCGCTTGCGATACCTTTAGAGTTTTGAGCACGTCGTAATTAATCTTGGTCGATATCTTCTTCTCTTGTAACATCTTTTCGATCGCCTCGCCGGCGGAAGCGGATGTTGTGTTTGTGTGCTTCTTGCGCGTAAAACGCCGTTTTTTCTTCTCGGGTTTACCTTCCTCTTTCTCCTTTGCTAATTTTTCTTCTTTGACTTCAATCAAAAAAATTATGAATTAAAATTCCAATATCTGTAAAATAGCAAAAAAATGCTCCGCTAAGTTGAAAACATAATGTTTTCAATTAAAGAAAAATGTTGGAGTAAAATTACAAATAATTTTAAGGTATAACTCCATTAAAGAAAACAGTTCCATTAAATTGACAAGAAGATGAATTCAATTAACAAGAAAATTGATTACTAAAAATATAGAAAATTTTGCGGCACAACTCCAAAAACAGCTCGAGCAAATTAATAACATACATATATCAAATGGAAACAAAATTGACTAAAAATACAAAAACAAACATGTAAAATTGGTACAAAATTAGGTAAATCAAGTTGATCATTTCAATACATTTCAAACAAAAAAATTATTATTCAAAATACAGATAGTTATTTAAAAAATCTCCAAAAATAACTCGTAACAAATTGACAAGATAATAATTTCAATAAACCTAGGAAAAGTGAGATTAAAAAATTTTGCAAAATACCTCCAAACAAATAGCTCAAACAAATTGACAAAATAATATCAACAAACAAAAATTATACGAATACCGACAAAAAATTATAAGATAAGTCCACCAAATTAACAAGAAGATTATTAAAAAAAGAGTATCTATATCAATAATTTTGCAACATAACCCAAAAAAAAATACAGTACATCAAATTGAATGCATAATAATTTATAAAATAACATTTTGTTAAATAGCTCCAAAACTTGCTCTATCACATTTAGAAGAAGGATAATATCAGTGAAAAAAGAAAGACTAAAAATACCAAAAAATTGTGCAAAATAGTCTCATCAAATTGATGACGAGATGACAAACCGAATAAAAGGAAACCTTAAAAAAATAATAGGAAAACGTCCCATACTCACGCTTCACCTCCTCCAAATACGTAGCGTTGACTTTATGCCAGAGTCCATCCTTGTATTTGATTTCATCCTCATTCATAATGTACGAATCCAATTCGGCGTCGTCAATGTCGTCGAACGACAGCTCGACCTCCTCGGGAGTGGCGCTGGCCGTGTTGACGACTTCCTCGAGCGAGTTGACCAGCCCCATGCTGGAAATGTCCGGTCCTGGTTGGAGCGGACAACAATATAACAAATTACTTGTAAAGGCACCTCAGCTAACCCCTCCCAAACTGCCAATCTACAATTCTACGAAAATCGGCGAGGAAAAAAAAAGCTCGAGTAAATTTACCTAGCTCCCGAACTTCCTCAACCTCCTCGCCACCCTTGCTGCCATCGTCATTATTGATGCATTCTTGTATGGCTACTCGTGTCGCATCCTGGATGAAATTGTCCGCGTCCTCGACTTCCTTACGGTTGGCGTCTGTAATATGTAAATATGTTTACTCTAAACGAGTCAAAGTTGACTCCAAAGAGACAGTACCTATCTGCTTTGTTCGTTTCGGCTTGATTTTCTTCCGACTATCACGCTCCAATTGTTTCTCGATTTGACTCTGGAGCTCTGTTATGCTGTCTGCTTCTTCTTCCATTAGCTGTTATATACAATAGAAAGGAGAAGAAGTAAAGTTAAAAAGTACATATTTCATTTATTGGTACTTGAATCAAGTGCTACGTATTTCATGGAAGAGCAGATATCGCTTACTCTTTGTAATCTCTCCTTATCCTTTTTGCGCGCCGCTTTGAACGAGGGTGGATCCTGTTCCTCCTCCAAATCAACCGTCATGAATTCATCAAGTGTGAGCGCACTGCTCGGGGTGTCTCCAAATTCAATCAGCCTTAAAGGTGTAATGATTACTTTCTACTTCAAATCGGATTACGATTACGCAAGCGGTAGTAATCGATGTATAAACGTAGGTGCTTAATAACGAGCGAAATGTCCGGTAAGTCACCGTTGTGGCTATAATTTTCCTATTTACCACCGATTAAGTAAATAAATGACCTATCAGGGTTACGCAAACATGTACACTGTGTATAGGTAGCGTAGTGTTAAATCGCGTCGAGTACAAAACAAATAATTCATGGAGAATCCAAGCATCATTAGTAAATGCTTGTCAATCATGGTCATTGGTATTTAGTTTAATGTTAGTAATTTACAATCTTCAACTTCAAATAAAATAACAAAATACTATTTCTGATTACTATTTCAACCAACGTAGGCTTAAGTAAGAGGATAACTCTCTGAATAAATAAAAGATAAAAATATTCCAAATATCTCCGATACTATTCAAGTTATTCCATTTTAAAAGTGCGTTACTCATACATACAAACATATTCAATGATAGGATAGGCGGAGCGTGCACCCACGTGATGAGTTGCTACCTAAGGTTACGTTCACGCTGTGACAAACACGTGACCAAATTGCATTTCGGCACATTTTCCTTCATATCTCGACAATTATTAATGCTAGCCAAGTTCTTTTTTTCGATTTTCTGTGAAAGAAAACATCCTCTTTCTAATATAATCGTTACGTGCCTTCATAAACTGTTTAACAAATTAAAAATTTAAAAATTAGGTATAAGTTAATAAAAGTCTATAAATACCTTTTACGCAGTGTAGATTCATGTACTTTGACAATTTTCACAATATCACTGCTAGAACGACTAAATTCGTGTAATCTGGACGCCATCAGGAGAGCTGAGATAAACATACTCATATAGTAATAGTAACAGAGAACGAGAGAGATAGACAGTAGGAGCTAATGAAATATAGTAGCAACATGAATAATTAATCAAACATCCGTTGGGGTGAAGTAGCCGCAGAGGGTTAATGAATTTATTATCCGCCATCTTGTGCTAAGTAACCTCAGGTGGTTGGGATGAGACAAAATGAAATTAATGTTGGCGCCCCTTCTGGGCAGGACGAGGTGGGTTAGTTGATGAGTGAGTTAGCGGTAATATATACACACGTACCTGCCCCGCAGAGTCCCGATGGCCGCCGGCCAGAATGTATGGAGTCCCGCTTCATCCTCTGGACGAGACGCAGCGCCGTGTTGGCCACCTCCTGCGTCTTATTGCCGAATTCTAATTTCGCGGCGAAGCGCAAAATGTACAGACAGGGATCTGCAAACAGAAAAAAAAAACACCGGCATTGTTGAGACAGTGGGCGCTTGATGAAGCATTTGATTAGTTTTTCTCCATTCTGAGAGAACACACCCGCCTACGCATACATGCACACAGAGTCCCAAAAAGCTTTAATCTAGTTTTTGTGCGGTGGAAAAAGGTCGCATGTGATTACAATCACAAGATATGACTGAGAGACGTCGGCTCATGAGTGCCCTTCAAATTAAATTATCATTTTAATTAAACGTAGTTGGGCGCGGCCAAGTATTTCTAATTATTTACTGTCAACGCGCACTTTAATCAAGTGTTATTGAAACATCAAAGACTATGAGAGGTGAAAACTTGGAACAAACGTAAACGTGCGTGATTTATGAGAAAACTAAATTTAAGAGAAATTAGTAATTAATCAAATCAAAAGATAAAGATTGAGTTTCGCAATAGATTGGGGGAAAAATATTTCAAACATCTCCAGTAGGAATGTTATGGAGCTTCGACTCCGATTCCGATATGTCGGAACTTCCGATTGATCTTACACCTCCGGTTCCGACTTCGGTTTCGGTACTTTTAAATCAGAGGTTTTAATCGGAGGTCAAAGCATAGCAAATAACCGCGCTAATTCGATGAATATTGCAAAACAGTTCCTTGCACGCCATTGACTTAATGAGTAAGAAAGAATTTACGCCCGGAGAGAGAAAGTATTTAAATTGTAAAGAAAAGGGGAGAAGGCAGGTGGAATCTATTGTCTGCTCTTGCATATTGGCCTGGGGCCCTTAAGTTTTAGATACCTCCGGTATTACATTACAAAAACAAAGTCATAAGAGTCAAAACACATTTATACTGTAAATGACATTTAAAAAAAACGTATTATTTCAGGCCCCCTGCATCGCGGGGTCTCATGCGCCTGTCCGAAAATGCGCCTCTGATTTCGGAAATCCGACGAACATGCAGTTTTAGACATTTCGTATACTTAAAAGTTTACTTAATGAGTACAATAGAGAAAAATGTATTCCCATCAGTGAAGATCCCTTACTGTGATGGAAAGTAAATGGAAATACAAAATTTCAATTCCTTAAACAGATTGCACTCCAATATTTGCCGTGTCCACCAAGCTCAGTAGCAAGCGAACAACTTTTTAGTGGTGCTGGCCTAATCTATGATCCGCTAAGAAGTAGATTGGACGGAGACAAAGCTGATAAGCTATTGTTTATTAAATATAATTTGCAACTTCTGGAGTCCATTACTTTGATTTAGTTTAAAAAATGTTATTATTTATATTCATGACATCTTTATTAATAATTAATAATTATTATATAAGTTTATTATTTTTTAATTAAAATTAAAAATGTTGACTAATGTTTGTTCTACTTTATTATATATATATAAGACCTTTATGGGCATAACAATAATACACTATTTGTCCACTCCCCTCAATACCCCCTCAATACTTTATTATATTGCCTGCCTTTAACACATCTCGCCTTTGTCACCATCTCCGTCTCCGACTTCGGTTCCGACTCCGGTTCCGACTCCGATTCCGAAAAACCAAATTTATAACTCCGAATCCGACTTCGGTTCCGATAAAATCACTTCCGTAACATCCTTAATCTCCAGTAGTTTTCGAGTTATTAGGCATTAAAAGTTACTTACACATACATACAAATATTTACTACTACGCATACAATGTGAGTGTATACGTACGTGTGGCTTTGTTTTAGAATTTCCTTCATATCTGGTAAACTTTGAAAGCTAGCTTAGTTCTGTTTTTGCTTGTCTAGTAAATGAAACGTTATCTTTCATAATTTTATTAAATCAACCTACATTTATGAAAAACCACATAAATTTTGTTATCTGAGGTTTAATAGATTTGTGGATTCTTGCATCATGTAACGATTTAAATTGATTGAAAATGTAAATAATAGTTAATTAAATATTAAGTAATTGATATGAATATATTTAAATAAAAAAATTATGTTAAAAAAAATTTCGAAATTATTATCGAAGATTTATCAAAATTACTTAACCATAAACATAAAATTTGCATAACAATGTAAATGCAAGTTTAATAAACCAGTCCAATAAAGCAGTAAAACTACAGATAGACAATTAGTGACACAGCCATCAAGACGACCTTCTAATGGCATTGTTATATAAAAACTTTCACTGAACTTGCGTGCGCTCGCAGCTTAACACTTGAACACATTCAAGTTGAGTTGGCCGTACGTAACTGCTGAGCGCTGTCGTCGTGATGTGCGCTAACGCAGAGCGTTAAAAAGAAAGTGGTCAATAATGAACACAGCGACAACGAAAAAGACTTACCCAACTGAATAGCATTAACAAAATTATTTAATAATACAACTCGCACTTTCACCTTGCACAGACATCGTAAAAAACGTGTACAAGTTATATTGAGATTAACAACTTTTCAGACAATAAGTGATCATTTGATATTAAAATTTTAATAAAAAATTAATAAAGATTGTATTAATTCATCTCTTTAAAAAAACCTCTTTTATACCTATATAAAATAAGAAATAATTATGGAAGTTCTTTTTAATACATTTTCTCCCAAAAATACATTTACTGGTTAAATAATTTACACTTACAAACCATGAAAAATAATTAGAATGTGGAACATTGTTTAACTTAAGTCATCTTTACTAAATTGAGTGTCTTCCATTGCTTGCTGTGTAAATAAGATATATTTTAGTCGAGAGGAATTTAGAGATATTAGTAATTAATCAAATATGAGAAAATAAATGATTGTCGGAATAGACTGTTAAAAAATAAACTTTGCTCCGTAATTCAGAGTACGAGCGAAGCGAGTACTCCGAAAACACGTCGCTAGTGCAAGTCCTTTCCTGGCTCGTTGCGTAAAGTACTATAAATATCTCCAATAATTTTCAAGTTATTTCACTTTAAAAGTTAGTTACTCATGCATACAAATATTTACTACTATACATACGCTGTGTGTGTATACGTACGAGTAGAGTTTTTTTTACAATTTTCGTCATTTCTCATAAACTATGAAAGCTAGCTCAGTTCCGTTTTCGGTTTTCTACTAAGTAAAATGTCTTCTTCCAAATGAGAGTATCCCAGTAGGCATGTCCGCTTTACACCCTGTCTATATGCAATAGGCTAATCTATATAGATGAAAGGTTGAACTTGCCATTTCACTGTTAATTTAAGACAAAGGCGCATCTTATGAGTATTGTGTTAGATACAGACGGCTAGAGAAATTTATGTCTTAGACTCAAAATCAATGGTCATTGACCTCATCATCAGTCGAACGCTTTAAATTGTAGACAGTTCCATAAAATTTTGTGTTCTATTCAAACTGTTGTCATTTTCCTATTTAGAAAAACTAGAAAAAAAAAAGATTATTTCGAATACCCTGTTTGAAGCTAAGGTATAACTAATCAACAAAACGATGCAACAACTTCTACTTAGTTTAACTAGTGACGACAAACATTCAAAACATGACAACACAAATCTTCACTAGTGAGAATAAAACAGCAGCGTTTCGAATCTCTTGGAAAAAATAAATACAAATGATTTTTTCCAAGCGACATGCAGCAGAAATTCATAAAAACGATACGGAAACAACACCCAACAACCTGCTACGACTACACTAACTTTTTCCTGACCCTAAAATTAACAATGCTGTACACAATTCTGCCAGTAAACATTTTTGTCTCTCCCAGTGTCTTGTAGTAACACAAATCTTGTTGGCTAGTTGCATAAAGTACTATTAACATATTTAATAATTTAATGTCAGCGTTAAATATGTTTAAATCATTTTTACATCATGGCGTATTTTCTTAATGACTTCTGACAAAAGAAATTTGCAAAATGTTGCAACAAGCTTAGTGACTTTGCATGCACGTAAGTGGAAATTGCAGTTATATACACTCAAGAAACCATCCCACAATTGCACATTGCGCTACAAGTTCTACTTGTGTATAGATGCACAGCAAGTGTATGCTCTCAAAGCGGATTCGCCAACGGTACTTCTCAACAATTGCGGTGCCGCCGCCGCCGCTCGCCTAGAGCAAGTGTCGTTCTTGAGCTCCATCGACTCCTTCGTTACCCACTGACTACACAGCCAACTACCACAGCGAATGAATACCACCGCAAATCGCCGACAATCGCTAGATGCATGCACACAGAGACAAACAACTTGCAACTTGCGCATTGAAAACGTGCATGTTTCACACGCATGGCACCCGCCTTTGGAGAATGGATACGTTGTCGTACAGGTATGTGGCACCAATTGCGCTTGCTTGCAAAAGTTCGCCGCGTGAACCTTTCGCGTAAAACACACAAACATACACAA
>JAODGA020054114.1:0-13778 GCA_027574885.2 Drusilla canaliculata
TACTTGGATGAGCGCCAAGATGGACGCCACCGACAACGCACTCAAGGAGATCATGGAGAACAATGTGGACGAGGTGCCCGCTGGGCTCTTGCTCAGCTGCAGCTTGTACAAGCTGACAATGGGCTGGGACGAAACCGGGAACCTCGCCACGCGTTTGAATCACATCATCGAGCCGTTGTCCGAGGGAGACGCGCCGCCGCCGCCGCCGCCACCACCCCCGCCTCGCTACAACACGCAGCCGGAGCGCCTGCATCCGGTGACGCTCTTGCAGATGGCGTATCCGACCGCAACCTACAAGGTGGTTGCGTGCTCCGGCCAGCCGCATGTCTCCTGCACTGTGTGCTGGACTATCGGCGATCGTACCTTTTCCGGCGTCGGTAGGGAATCTTGTCCTTTGGTTGCCACGACAAATGTTTGCCACAAAAATGCGCATACATACGACTTTTGTTTTCTTTCAGGCTACGATGCGGAGGAGGCTAAGAAGCTAGCAGCAATGCTGGCTTGTCAGGTTCTGCTTGGTATTACGTTTGGTGCAACTGGTGGCATGTAAGCTGTGTTGAATACCGGCATCGTCATTCATTTGTTGAACTTCTTGTTGTTTGCCGTTCCCGTTTGAGTTTGTTCTCTCTTATCACTTGAATAGGAGATTTTTTCAAGAGGAGTTCCTCGCATCAAGAGTCGCTTTATTGGCCAAAAATACAATTGGGGTTCATTAAGCCAGTTTGTTCTGGTTTTTGGTTGCAGTTCTGATGTGTCACGGTCTTTGAATTCAAATTGGATTTACAATGGTACCTTCTACGCAATTAATTTTTCAATTTTTTACACTCTGTTATATTATACCATATACAGAAAGTGTTTGTAAAAATTGTGATCAATAAAATGATGCCAATATTAGAAAGAAATATTAGCCGAGTGTATTGTCTTCTATATCTTTACGAATGCTAAAATTCCATGTGGACAGTGCGAGAATCGTCAAAACATTTTACTACATTGTTGCCTTGTGCCTTGGTCTATCCCCGACTCTATTTGTTGCTAAATAGTTCCAAGTTTCACCACCAGAGCAATGCACGTCTAAAAGCAACGGTACGCTGCCAATCCGGTCATTTGCAAACGTGGCTCCGCAGTGTGCACATCGCTCTGTGGTTTCTCGTATTTCATTGTGATAATAAGCAACAATCTTCTACGATGAATTTGGGACGAACACGGGACATTCCTAATTGCAGTGAGTACAATCATTCGCATATTTTTGCGTTTTTATACGTATTTTTTTTTTTTGTCTTTTTGCAAAAATGTTTCCACTAACCTCGTAATGTCAGATCGGCTATTTGTCATTTGCGCCATCTATGACAGTTACGGCTACCATAGACGGCAAGGATTGCAACGATGGCAACCATATCATAGATAAACTATATTATTATTTTTGCTTTTCTTTGTTGCCATTAGTTCTAATAATTTTCGATAGAGCCACTAACATACAACAATGTTGCCAGCATTCATTCAATTTTTGTGGGGTGCCAAAACTAACTACATTTATTGTAAAGTAATTGTACTTCTACAAGGTACCAAAGGATAGTAACCAAGTAAATTTATTTACTTATCAAGAATTACTTAAAATCACATCGAATTTAAAGTTTCCGTGTGTTCATTTAATTCATACAGTACAAGATGTAAAAATGTTGCAATTTATTCTAGTGCGTCCAACTAAAGGCGCATCTGTACGTCCTAGTCCTTATAGCACGGAACATTTTGGAAAGGTATGTACTTTCAGTGATAGTTCCATCTTCAAATATTGCGTGCATTGTTTTTCTATATAGAACTCCGTATGTTTTGATAGCCTAGTAGGACTTCCATTATCATATAACACCTTGATTTAGATGTATGAAAGGCCACCATTGGAGGAAGTTAACCAGCAGAGGTGCTCACCTGCGAAACAAGACGGTCGCCCGCCGGCGGCCCATACACCTCTGCCGTTTGATCCGCGTCCGCAGCAGATGCGTGTGAATTCACCGTCGGAGATTCCACCCAACCAGCAGCGCATGGTGCTTAACCCGCCGCATATGCCTCCACCGCAGCGCTACGTGCCGAATCCATGGCAGCGCTTTGTGGTGTACCCGCAGCAGGTTTCGCCACGCCCTACGCAATTCATACCAATGATGTCACCGATGGGTCCCGGACCACAGCAGTTTATGAATCCCCCGCAAATGCCACAGAATGCACCGCAGGTGCTGGCCAATCCTCAGCAAGTACCCTGGAATCCTGTGACGGCCCCAAATAGTATGCCATCCTACGGACCCACTCCGCCACCGAATCCGCAACCGAATCCGCAACCGAATCCAGCCCCGTTTGTACCGTACCAACCAAATGCGCAGAGATTTGCTTCCAATCAGCATCAGATGATATCTAATCCTCCCCGTGTTGTGTCTCAAACACCGATGCCGGCAAACTCCAATCGCGCTTTAGTGAACCCCAGATTGGGGGTATCCAACGTGCAGCGTGCGGCGACTAATTCGCAACTATTTCGCTCCAATTCGAATCAATTTCTGCCGAATCAAGGCCCGTCTAATATACAGCGTCCTCCTACCAATATGCAACCGAATCCAACCAACTCACATCCGGGTACCTTTTCAAACCCGCTAAAAGTTCCGCACTTTCTACCAGAGTCGCGACAAATTTCGCCGAATCGTCAGCATGGCGGGATCAATCCGTCAATGGGTTCGAAGCCATATTGTCCTGCGACCAATCAGGCACAGATGGTACCCAAACAGCAACGTGCTACTGGAATCAATCTTCAGCATGTACCGTCTAACCCGCAGAGGTTTATGCCGCAACCGCAATCGAATCTAGATCGTGCTATGGCTGGGTCTGTTTCAATGAATCAACGCCGCATTGCCCCAACTCTTGGCCAGGCTATACCGAAAATGCAACAAACTATACCAAACCTTCGTCAGGCTATGTCGTCTGCCGCCGAGCGTAATGACGTAAATCTGCAACAAAATTCACCGAATCTGCAGTGTGCAATGGCCAACCTACAGCCGATTCCATTAGATCCACGTCAGGTTGGTCCGAATGCACCGCAGATTTCGCAGAATCAATCTGAGATTGCGTCCAACGCACAATTGTTTGCGCCGAATCTGTCACCGTACATATGGACACCGGTACAGATCAAGGAAGAACCTCTCGATGTAACTATACTATAATCAACTGCGTTGATTTTACAGATACTTTGATGTGACACCAAGCGTATTTGTTCTATGTTGATTGATTCTTTGTTAGTTCACAGAAACACTTTCGCCGCCTAGCACCGAAGATGATTTTTTTCGTAATGGAACTTGTAAGTTAACTTACTTCCGCTAGGTGGCATGTTACTTTTCTAGACATTTCTAATTGGAATGTAATTATCTAAAGCCGAGAGAGACGAATACGTCAACCGCATTCTAAACAACATCAAGCCCGTATCCTCGCCGCTAATTCTCAATGAGTTGTACAACGACGCGTTTTACGACTACGCAAATGTGGGCGACGAGTTTATTGCAACGTTGGAAGTCGATGGCAAATTGTACATTGGGCACGGTTCTTGGAAGGAAGCGGCGGAGGCGGCTGCTGCCAACGATGCAATTAAGGAGTTAGTGATGAGTGGAATTGATGAGCAAACTGGAGACGAGGTGCTTCTCATTCCGATTTCATTGCTGTTTAGCCACGCTCTTTTCAAGATGGCTGATTGTTGGAAACCGGGTGGGATGCTGGTAGCGCGCTTGCAGTCGGGCTTGCAGCCGATGCCATATGACCAAGCCTCAAGCGGAGACAATCACCTATTGGATGTGGAGCAAATGCATCCGATGGTGGTGCTTGCTCACGACTACCCGGCAGCATCCTTCTCTGAGGTATCCTTTCCGGAGTTACCGGACATCTTCAGCATTGCCCAAGGCAATGCTGAAGATGAAATCTTTACCAACGCAGGTTAGTTCAAGGTGATATCTAAACAACAATGCAACTCATTTAATATCTTATAATGTTTATTATAGGGAACAATTGAACGACAGCTATAGAGCGAACAGCAACTCTGGATTGCAACGCGCTTGCGAATGTTGGTTTCGACGCAATTCGTGCGGATTAACCGAGTTTATTTGAGATTTGCATAATTTCGTTGATAGTTTCTTCCGTTTTACCGTTACATGATTCTGTTGGTGTTTAGTCAAAGATTTCTAACCAGTTGATTAGATTTTCTCGCATTGCAAGAGCAGTTCTTCATTCGCTGAAAGGATGAACGCCTTGGTATAAGTTAGCACGTGCGGCACGCTCGGGTCCAACGTAAATTTGTACTTTCGGAGCAATTGCGCGATGCCAATTTTGATTTGCATCTGGGCGAAGCGCATACCTAAATGATTTGAAATTTAGACTTCATGACTTCTTAAACACACACATCTTACCAATGCAAATTCGTGGACCTTCGCCGAACGGGATGTACGCATAGGGATGCCGGTTGCACTTTGCTTCGTCCGTGAAGCGCGACGGATCAAATTCGTGGGGATTTTCGTAATATTCTGGATCCATATGGATGGAGTACGATGGGATGTAAACTTTGGTACCTTTGGGTATGAAAGCACCTTCGATGTGTATATCTTTCGAGCATTCACGATTCAGTGTCGTTACTGGCGTATGCAGACGAAGTGTTTCTAAAATTGTCTGTTAATAAAGTAAAATTTTTGTATATGCGTGCTTACCATCAATGATTTGCTGTAGATATTTGAGTTCGCCCAGTGCTTCATAGGTCCATTCGCCGCGTTTGGCAAACACTCGTTGGGCTTCTTCGCGAGCAGCTTCCTGAATGGCGCTGTGTTTCGCCAGCTCGAAGAGACAGAAACTCATCGTGGTCGACGACGTTTCGAAACCGGCATTGAAGAACAACCAACCTTCCGCCAACACCTCCATCATTGTAAGTGCCTCTTCTTTATCAGGTTTGTTTTTTAGTTCAATGAGCAGCTGAATGAAATCGTTGCGTGTTTGATTACTCGCCTCGCGCATCTCCACCGTCTCGGTGATCATATTCATAAAGAAATCAACGGTGTCCTGAGGAAAGGAGCGTAGACGCAACCATTTGGCGAGATCCGGATAGAAGAGCATCACAAGTCTTCCCAGCGCGCGCAGTGTGTCCGTCTTGAACACGCGTGTACCATAATAATGAAACTCGCTGTTCTTGTAACTATCGCATTCAATTCCAAACGCACATGCGCCAATCACGTTGATGGTATACTTAGCACATGCCTCCTTAATATCCACCAATCTCTTCTGAGCGATGGAGTCGACCAAGGGCCCGGTACACTGTACCACAGACGGGAACATCATCTTCATCTTGCCGGAGGTGAACGTTGGCGATAACTTGACTCGAAGTTTCCTCCAACGGTGGCCACCAATTTGAAAGAGATGCGCCGTCACCGGCTGCAGATCCTCGTTGAAGAACATCCCTCTCTCATCAAAGTGCTCAAAACTCTTCACCATGATCTCTTTGAGAATATCTAAGTCTAGAGGCATGTACACCGGAGCTGTAAGCATGTATATGCCAGCGTGTTTTATCTGGCGATCCTTAAAGTATCGATAATATTCGTCGAACATGATCCCCAAATTGGTGGCTTCCTTAGCAAAGGGATTCCGCATGTGACCCATTGGTACCTTAGCATCTGGATACGTGACCAAGCCATTGCGCTCCCAATAAGTAAAGGATCGCTTAATGTATAGGTACGCTAATGACAAAGTTACAAAAATTAACGCAAATACAACAAGCGCCATGTTAATCAGCGCTGAACTTAATTATTACTGAAGTGTGCTCAGTGTTAAATGCCTACTTACGCAGATCGTGTTCAGGGCCAATAGGTTGATAAACGGATCATCAGAGTGATTGCGTTATCTTGTTAATAAAATGGGCAAAGTACAAGTTACATCATTGTTGTATTTATCTAATACATGTCTGTGTTTATTTTCCTCTCACTTAAGACTACTCTTAACGTTTTGATTTACACCTAATTACATTTTAATCACATGCTTGTTATTTGTATTCTGATAAAATAAAGTTGAAAGGATTTGATGGAAAATACTTGTAGGTTTATCTAGTTATGTTTATTTTCTGGTTCTCGAGATTTATATTTGAAATGATTTCGTGCTGATTATGAGTATATTTCCAATGTGTATCGTCTCTTATAAGGTGTTGGTAGCGTTGTAGGCAACCAAGACAACGTGTTGGAAATACGTTGTGCAGAAGCGAGCCCAACATACACAAAGTACGCTAACAGCTGATCGTTATTTCCGTTTGTCTCGTGAAGCGCTTGCACCGTTCGCAGCAGGGCACGCAGCGCAGTTTGCATTGCGGCGTAATTAGCGCGTACCTGTGTGATGTTGTGATCGCATCTCCGGCGCCCGTTGACGAACCACCGAGACCACCGCCAGCCGCTTGCACATTGTTGCGCAGCGCCCCGCGCAGCCATGGAGCACGAGACTCGCAACGTCGAATCCACGGATACGCTGGAGCGGCCGCTAAGGTAACACTTTGCATTGTTTCGCGCGAGCGTGTGTGCAGTCAGACTGGCAGCGCACGGGGTGCGCGCGCGAGCCGGCTCTCACCTGCACCGGCGATTGCGCTGGATTCGCTCTCACGCCGACACGCTCCTCACCGGCGGCTGCATGTTCTTTTCCAGCTGCCTCCTGCTGCGACACGCCAGTCAGAACTCGCTGGACGAGAGCAGCCAGAAGCACGGACCGCGGCCCAGCGGCAAGGAGAAGGAGTACTCGTATCACAACAGCAATCACACGGTCAAGTCGTTCGAGACGCTGAATCTCATGCGCAAGTATGCGGCCGCTAATCGATGCTAATCACCCGCCAACCACGTACTCATGCAAATGTGAATTCATGTTTGTTGTAGGCAAAAGCAATTATGTGATGTGACACTTGTTGCTGAGAATGTGGAGATCACTGCACATCGCATGGTGCTCGCGTCCTGCTCGCCATATTTCTACGCAATGTTCAACAGCTTTGAGGAGAGCAAGCGCGATACCATCACGCTGCAGGGCGTCGATAGTCATGCACTGTCATTGATTGTGAACTACATCTACACGGCTGAAGTGCTGGTTACTGAGGAGAATGTGCAGGTGTTGCTGAGCGCTGCAAATCTGCTGCAGCTCACTGATGTCAGGGATGCATGCTGTGATTTTTTACAAAGTCAACTGCATCCCTCCAATTGCTTGGGGATTAGGCAGTTTGCTGATCTACATGGATGCCTGGAGCTGCTCAAGTATGCAGAGGCATATATTGAACAGCATTTCATGTAAGTGGATGTTTTGACATTTTTTATTACTTGACAATAACAATGGAATATCATAGTAATGCATGTAGATTATAAGAACAATTTATGCATGAGTATAATCATGGCACAGTTATGCAATAAAACAATTAGTAATGCATTATTCATTTTTAGTCACATAAATTTGGAGAAATTAAGAAGTAACAGATGTTACAATATTTACTTCTAAGTAATTTCTATAATTTTGGGTACAGAATAAGAGGTTTTTGATGTTTTTAGGGAAGTTGTTGAGGGCGAAGAATTTCTCTCATTGACCTCGGAGCAAGTCTCGAAGTTGATCTGTAGTGATCGTTTAATTGTGCCGACTGAAGAAAAGGTATTTGAATGTGTGGTTGGTTGGGTTCAACATGATATGGACACAAGACAGGAACACCTCTCGCAGCTAATGGAACACGTGCGTCTACCGCTAACGTCGCAAGAGTATCTCGTGCAACGCGTAGAAAAAGAGCCTCTGTTAAAGTCGGACCTCAAGTGCAAGGACTACCTGATCGAAGCGCTCACGTATCACCTGCTGAAGGGCGATAGCAAGATGACGTTCATCACGCCGCGTACGAAGCCACGCCAGCCGGTCGGCCTGCCGAAGGTGTTGCTCGTCGTCGGCGGACAGGCTCCGAAGGCGATTCGCAGCGTTGAGTGCTACGACTTCAAGGAAGAGCGATGGTATCAGGTGGCGGAGATGCCGACGCGGCGCTGTCGTGCTGGTCTCGCCGTGCTCAACGGCAAGGTGTACGCGGTAGGCGGCTTCAATGGGTCGCTGCGCGTGCGCACGGTGGACGTATACGATGCCAGCTTGGATCAGTGGTCGGTGTGTCAGAGCATGGAGGCGCGCCGCTCCACGTTGGGCGTCGCCGTGCTGGGCAATTGCATCTACGCGGTGGGCGGCTTCGATGGGTCGACGGGCTTGAATACGGCGGAGATGTACAATCCTGCCGTGCAACGCTGGACGCCGATTGCGTCGATGTCGACGCGGCGCAGCAGTGTCGGCGTGGGCGTCGTCAACGGCCTGCTGTACGCTGTCGGCGGGTATGACGGTTCGTCGCGGCAGTGCCTCAGCTCGGTGGAGTGCTACAATCCGGAGAACGACGCGTGGACCTGCGTCACAGACATGATCTTCAGACGGAGCGGTGCCGGTGTTGGCGTACTGGATGGCATTCTCTACGCGGTGGGTGGTCATGATGGCCCATCAGTACGGCGGTCCGTGGAGGCATACGATCCGGCTACGAATGTATGGAAGGCGGTGATTGACATGAACAGCTGCCGGCGCAATGCGGGCGTGATTGCAATGAACGGCCTGCTGTACGTAGTGGGCGGCGACGACGGCTTCAGCAACCTCTCCAGCGTTGAGGTGTACAATCCGAAGACGCAGACGTGGACGCTGACCACGTCGTGCATGAGCATCGGACGCAGTTATGCGGGTGTGGCGATCATCAACAAACCCATATGAAATTTGGCGAACGCTGGCAACGGCAACGGTGTCAGTGGCAACGGGGGCGGTGGCGGCGGCGGAGGTAGTGGTGGCAGTACAAGTAGCAGCTGTAGCGGCGGCGGCGGCGGCGCTGGCGGCCGCTATGCGAACTGCGATGAGAACAGCAGCGCTGAGGGTGCGCCGTCGACCAGCTGCGCGTCGCCGCCGAAGGCGCAATACGAGAACATCTATGAGGCCGTTAACAACGATCCCACGGTTGCCGGTGCCAGCAACCAGCACGCGCTGCTGCACAACCAAAACGATTATCAGCCAGTACAAATTCCTCACATCAACGTTCATCCACACAACGAGCTGCCGGCGGCAGTCGCAGCCGCAGACGAGGAGAACATCTACGAGAGTATCGAAGATCTGCGACGGCGTTCCATTGTGCAAGAGCAGGCGGCGGTTGCGGGTCCTTCGAATGCCGCCGCCGCCGCGGACTTGCCAGGCTGCAGTTCGGTGACGTACGGTCGTATTGGGAATGCCTACGGCCGCATCGATGTCATCGGCCACGGCATTGGCCGCATTGAGCGCCACCTGAGCTCGTCGTGCGGCAGCGGCATTGACAACCATTACGGCACCGCCGGCGGCGAGACAATGGATCCGTCCGGCCGCATCAGCAAGGTGTCAGTGCAATGGCTGCTCGTCAACAAGTGGCTGCCGCTCTGGATCGCCAACACCGACGGCGGCGGGCGGGATTATCGCATCATTGATTTCCTCCTCGGCCATCGTGGCGACTACGAGACGATGCCACCGCAGGGTGTGCAAGCACGCGAGTGCAACGGCTTCTACCATCCGCAGTTCGTCTACGCGGCACAAGCGCAGCAGCAGGCGGCGCAGCCGCCTTTGCTCAACCAACCGCCACCTTCGGGCGGCGCCTCCGCCAACTGCCCGCATGCAAACAACTCGAATATGCCGCCCGAATACGACAACCAGCCCATCTACCAACCCGTCTACGGTCAGAACCTCATCAATCTACGCCAACCGCATCCGAATCAGCTTGCGAACGCGGTGCATGCACATCCACAGGAGCAGAACGACGAAGAGAGCGGGCATGACGAGCGACCACACAGTTCCAATTCATAAACGCAATCGTGTGATTCTGAAATATGTGTTGCCAGAAATCGTCCAGCTGTGAGCCAGTCTATCATGTTTTTGTCATTCCCAAGCAATTATTCACAAAATCTAGTTTAATTTTTACATGTTTCGTGTTTTTTTAGTACAAAAAGCATACAATTTACACTGCTTTGCAAATGTTATACATTTGTTTAATGTTTCACAACTTTCGAAATTTTAGTGCATATATGTTGCACACTTTGTGATTGTAGCTGTGATGAAATTGTTTTCATGGTTGTGATTGTGAAACATCGTAAATATTAAACATAGTTTTAAATTGGTCTGAAAAAGGAATACGATTTTAAAGTTGGTCACAACTGAACGAGCAATCTCTGTCTCGAACATTCTCACATATTTCAGACTCGACGACGCGATTTTCGAAACATCACAATGAATTGCAACGTTTGCGTTACCAGCCTTTGCCTTAATTTCATTGCACCCAATTAATTCTCCCTCTCTTATAAATGTGATATTTAAGTTAAGTACGAGAATGATGGATGTTTTTTCTTTTCACAAGAAAACTCATTGGACAGAGAGTGAAACTTTTACCCCACGCAACTACCGATTGAACGAGAATTCGAATTTACACGTTTATTTTTATTGTAATGTACATGTTATTATAATAAGTTGATATAAACTTTACATTATTAGAGAGCAATTGGACTTATCGTTGATTAGAGGTACTTATTATTAGGCCACATCTAATAATATCTTCGTTATATAGAGTTTAGAGTAATAGCATTACTATGATGTATGATACTGAATAAATAGGTATAACTTTCAGGTGTTGTCACCTTGTCTTTTATTTGTAATTTTCCATTTTAGGAGTAAATGACAAGACGCATTCTTTAATGCAGTTGTATATTTGTTAGAAATGACTTTTTGTAGTTGTGAGATATATTTTTAATTTCTTCTTTCCAGTATGGTTATAAGCGGTTCAAGTTTTTTACGTGATTTCAACTTAATGTTTTTAGAAACAATTAAGGATGCGTTTGAATATTGTTCTAATATTATTGTTGGTTAGTATGAGAGACTGAATAATTTTATCTCAGTTGCAATGATACAAAAATGAATACTTACCATAAAATTTAGACTTATTTGTTGTAATGGGGCATAGTTAATATTTTGAGAATTTTATTTAACAACAGATCATATAAGAACATTAATTTCTTTAACTTCTAAAGCGCGCCATTTCTAGATTAATATACTTCACATGCGCGGAAGAAAAAACGCGCGAAGTTTAAAATTATTTAATATATTTTTAGTAATTTCCTATTAAATTATATAATACAAATATTTCTATAATTATATCACAGATAGGCAATTATTAACCTATAAATTTTTATATTTTATTGAAATTTAACTCTGTTTGAACTGTTTCTACGCAATATTATTGTTTTGACTTCCTTTGAGAAAATGTTACGTTTAATCGCTAGAGGCGCTGATGTTTATAAGCTCTAGTACATCAAGAATTTTTCCGGCTCCCCGGCTCCTTCTTGGTGCTTCAGGTAATATTCTGGCGATCTCTGAAGAAGGTAGTCTACAACACCAATATTACAATTCCAGTTTTATATCCTCTTGTTGTTGAATCAATTTGCTCATTATGGATGATGCACAGGAACTTCAAAATCGCTTTCAACGCAAGCAATCAGCAGTGTTGCTTCTGGATTGCCATGAAGATATGTTTGGACCTGAGAATGCATTCAAAATGGTATTAGAAGCATGCATCATGTACTATGATAGAATGCTGTCTAATAAGTCTGGCAAGAACTACTTAATCGTTTTACTTGCCCACCATGACACTAACAAGCAGGTGCTAATTCAAACCACAGTCACTCTTGAGGCATATCAAACCTTACATGACTTGCTAAAGTTGAGTGCAGATCAGCTGAAAACAAGATATGCAATTAAAGAAGAACCATTCTATCCACATCTTGTAAGAAGTATGAAATTAATTCAAAATTTTGATATGGTTTTGTATGCCACTACAAGATCAAATCCAACCATTGATGAAGCTGATCGTCGTAAAGCATTATTGAATGTTGAATCTATGAAATTGATGCCTATCAGGTTCAAGGTGCTCCCCTTAACTGACTCTCTAGATTTTTCAGTGTTCTTTGATGAGGTATACCAAGTCTTGGAAGAGAAGACCTCCTACTATTATTATGAATTGGGGAATCTGTGTGAGGCAATTGCTGAATCTATTCATTACAAGGAACTTCTTATGACCACCAATTTGTATCCATATGCTGGCTGTTCTACTCCACTCAGAGTGGAGAAATATAATGTCAGAAGCAGGCCCAGTAACAAAACACCAGTGAAAATACACAAAGAAACATTAGAAGTTTTACAGAAACGGGAATTACCCATGGAGGAAGATGCAGGGAATCACTATTATATTCCATTGACAGTGGGTGCAAGACCACAGGTGAAGATAACAACAGATAATTATCGGGCACTGGGCCAGTTGCCTGGAATTCAGCTGGGGATTACTCTGCTTGAAGCAAGGTCACAAGAATCTGGTGCATATTCAATCAATGGCTTTAGCAGTCATCCCATGGAGCTGCTAAGAGCAACAAAGAAAACTACTGAGCTTTTCAATGAGTTTTGGGAGGCTATGAGGGATTTGTATATCTTGTGCCTCTGTAAGCTAACTCGTGCTGGGCGTGCGTATAACGTTGAGTTGACGCCCGTAAAGATTCGCGAAGAGCGATTATTTGAGATACGTTTCATTCCGCCTAACACCCAGCTGCATATTTCGATTGGAATGGATCCATATGTTCGTCTCGACGTGCCCGAATTGGATACGTTAAAGCCACAGCTTCCTCAACTGGATGAGTTGATTGAGGAGTTCACAATCGAGGATTTTGACTCAATCATGGCCAAATTGGTTGTGCCTGAGACTGCTAAGGTAAATGAATACGTTAAGAAGCAGTTGTTGCATCAAGCTTACACTCCCAAAGAGGTTACACCCTACAAAGATGTGGTGTGGTACAAGGGTAACACTGACAAGATCAATTCACTCTGCGCCCAAATGGAGGGTAAATCCATTAAGGAGTCTGGAACTAAGCGTCGTCGTTAAATAACATACCATGTTACATTGTTTATGTTTATTTTTTTAAATTTGTATTATCTTGTTATTATAGTCTACTTTCCACACAATTTTTAAAAGCAGTGTTTAACTAACTTTAAGCTTGTTACTTCACAAGTGATGTTGAAAACTTTAATAAGCAATAAATGTATTTTCCAATTAGTCTGTTCTAGTTACTTCGTCATGGAGCTTGCCTTACGAATGTTTACTGCATTTGAAACTTTTCAGTGAAATTTGTGGTTGCCATTGACGTCTTATATGTATCTGACACTTCAATGATTCGAACAGTAGTAAAACCGATAACATTGAAGATTCAAAATTAGTTTTTATGCATGTGTTTAGAATGACAACCTTTTATATAAAATCCATTTTAAATAAATTAAATTGACCACTTCGGTGGCATAGTGGTATGTTCAAGAGTTCAATGACAACAATGCCAGAGGTCCTGGCTTCGATTCCTAGATAGGTCAAAGAAAAAAGTGGTTCTTGTCAAGTATTAACGGCGTTGTTCTTCATAACTCGTGCCATTCGAACAAGGGCCCAACATACGCTAATGACCACAGCAGTCGATGCGTTAAAAAAAACTAATTATTGCATTTGATAAAGATCTATTTCACAAATACTACAGATAGAGTTTTACACTAGGGGTATTCACTTTCCGTGCTATAGGTGTTATAGTGTCAAAATCGAGAAAAAATGTGACAGTTTTACATTGAGAAGGTGCATTTTCGAACAGCATTTAGCAAATAGCACGGAG
>JAODGA020054160.1:0-11797 GCA_027574885.2 Drusilla canaliculata
CTGTGCAAACGTAGTTGCCTATAGTACAATGTTTTTTGTGTAGATTAATCATCTTTATTTTAATATATTTTATCGATATTTTAATGGTTTTTGACAACAAAGTTTTGTAAACCAGCAAAAATTTTCATAGTTATTAATTAGCAACCTAACTTGACATTTATTTTACTAAGTTAGGTTAAGTTTCCTAATAAAATGTGTTAATATTATATACATACATTATTAAAAGTTGTCATTTGAAGTATATTTTGCTATATTTTTATTGGTAATAAATTAGATGTATTTAGTATAATTTGTATACGGTTTTCTTTTTATGGAGATACTAAAAACGTTGCCTATATCGCCTAAATCCAATAAAGCGTCCTTTGGAACAACATAACCTTTTCTAATTGATCAGTACCATCAGTAGCGCTTCTTTATATAAACGTATATATCTTGTACATTGATTACAAACTTCAATCAATCCTATTAAAATGAATAATAAACTTTGCTTTGTGTGCCAAAAATCCCAGCCCTTACTTCACAAGTAAATATAACTTCTTAAAGAAACACTAGTTGTTTATTTGATTGTATATTCATAGAATGCCAGCGCGTGAACCTACACGTTCCAAATGGGTGAATGTATTGAATTTAAAACCTGAGCATAACTTTGACTTGGTCCGAGTTTGTTCCGACCATTTTCTAGATTTGGATTATCTGCACAAAGCAAACAAGAAAACAAATCGTTTGCTGTTATTTGCCTATCCACATGTACAACTACCATGTACTAATGAGATCAAAATGGAAATACAGGATACTGAAATTTATGAACCTGAAGGTACCTTTAATAACGTTTTATAACCCTAAATTTCATCATATTTTAAATTTATTATAGGTCTACATGTTGAGACTCCCAACATTGAGAATAAAAAGCACAATGAAGCAGTACATGTGGAGATAAAAGTTGAGGACAATTCTGAAGATGATAGTGATATAGATTTGCCAATGTCTTCAACATCAAATAAATGTAAATATAACTGAGTTTTACTAAACTTTTAATCATATATGGTACATCATTATGATTTATGGCGCATTTATAATCAACATCAAATTATTTTCACATTTTTATCACATATATTATCACAACACTGAAAGGAAACATCATTATTCCATTTTTAAAATTTAGATGTCTTAAGTTTTCATCAAACAAATAATCAATATCAATATTACTAATAATCAACACTTCTTTTTGATATATAAGAACAACACAATCATTACTAAACTACTCAATAAAACAAAATCTCATTGGTGTTAACCTAAGTCTTAAACCTCCACAAATAACCACAAAAGCACTCAAACAACCATGCAAATTAAGCTCTTTATAAATTTTATTATTGTCTGAGTCAACCAAGACTCTTAAATTGCCAGCAAATTACTTTACTTATGTGTTTTTAAATTTTGTTTTATGAATTTTTAAATTTTAGTTCAATTTACACATGCTGAACAACTAACAGAAATTAGAAATCTTAAGAGAATAATTAACAAGTTAAAAACAAGGATTCGTGCAAGGGATTTTGAGATAAAACAACTTAAAGCCAAAGCAAAGTTGACAAATCCAATGAGAGATAATATGCTGGTGAATATTATATATATTTATAAATCTAAAGTTGTGGGTCTTCAAAGTATAAGTTTAAAAGCATTGCTTGCTTCTGTTAAACAATTAAAATTCAAGGTTTATTAATATATTGTCAGAAAAAAAACGGACAGACCATAATCAACTTATACTTTTAAGGCCTTAGACTCTAGATCTTAAATGATAGAAAATCAAATGTGTTGCCTTATTTTAGACATACATTCCAACTGGTATAAAAGATGCAATCCTAAAAGATATGCACAGTGGCAGTGATTATACACATGAAATGAGAATGTTTTCCACAACATTGTATTCATGTTCATCACTGGCATACACCTATTTTCGAAAAGTGTGGAATGGCATTTTTCCACACCCACAAACTGTGCAAAGATGGTGCATCACCTATCATGAGGAAATGAATGAGACTATTGAAGTGCTTAAAATTGAGGAGAGAAGTATCAACCAATGGAAATTTGAAGGTAATGTAAATATATCAAGCCAAGTTCATATTTAACCAGAGAGCAATTTTAGAATCAACCCTAGAATCTGGAAGTGATATAAACACTAATATTCCTGTTGAGGTGAACATTAAAGCAGAACCTGCAGAACCAGAAGATGCTGAAGTTGATGAAGAAATGAGTGGAGATGGTGATGATACTGTTGTTGGCCACAGCAAAACTTCCAATGACACCCTAAGACTGAGTGGAAAACATTTTCTATCACACTGTAAGTCCAAAACATCCAGAGCATTACGCAATTGTGCTGTATGCTCAAAGAGCGATATTAGGCGACGCTCACGGTATGAGTGCGAAGAGTGTGATGTAGGTTTATGTGTCGTGCCGTGTTTTCGAATATACCATACACAATTAAAATTTTAATGATGCATATAACTTATAATGTTGGTGATTAAATTTTATTTATTGTAATTTTTGTTGTTAACTTCTTTTGGTTAAATACGAATCTAAAGACAAAAATGTCTGTAAATGTTTGAACACATATTTTATCCTATTCTGGTCAAACACAACAAAAACAAAAGAAAACTTGAATGAATTGCACGGTATATAGATTATCAGGAATAATAAGAATACAAATAATGTTGGTAATTCAGATGCAGAACCTGAAGTAACTGGTGATAGTACACCCGCTGCGATTTCGGAGGACTACGCTGAGAGAAGAAAGCAATTTTTATTGCTACTCGATACCGATTACAAACGATTGGAGATTGATACACGCGGCCAACCACAGTCGGCGCAATGGAGTGCTGAAGTACACAAACGACTGATCGCCTCCGATTTTGGCGAAATCTGCAAAATGCGCGCCTATTCAGCTGTCACTAAAGCCAAAGCATTTTTGACTATCAATTTAAGGAAGAGCGGAGCTAACAAATATCAAAAGGAAAACGAACGCACAGCGTCCGATGCCTTCGCGGCGATAATTGGCCAACCACTGCTTGAATGCGGTCTGTATGTCAATAAAAAATGTCCATATCTTGTAGCGAGTCCGCTTAGGATAACACAAGATAAACGCTACTTGGTGGAAATTAAATGCCCTTTTAAGAGCATGTTATTTCATCCGGAAGAGGCTTTCACGACAAACAAGATCGATTTCGGAGATATTGTCGGTGGGGAATTTGTGTTGAAGAGGAGTCACAGGTACTTCTTTCAAGTGCAAGGACAATTGGAGATATGTGATAAGGAAATTGCCTATTTTGTTGTTTGGTCACCGAAAGGTATGATTTACGAGAAGATAAAAAGAGATCGAATATTCTGGGCGGAGAAAATGCATATTAAATTGGACGAATTTTATTTTAATTATTTTCTACCAGAGTTGCTGAGTTTACAAATGAAGAAGGAACCTTCTTCACCAAGTTGACACATTTATTTATGAGAAATCATCTTAATTTATTAAATAAAAAACTTTGTACCGGAACTTTGTATTTTAAATAAATTTGTAATTTTTGTTTAAATAAAACATCTTTTAAAATAAAAATATATGTATTCAAACAAAAATTTCATACATAATCTCACAAATATTAAGACAATCACTTAAATTTGACAGTAAAATTTTTCATATTACCTGCTTAAATCTTCCCAACATATTGCAGATGCTGAGCAACAGTTGCAATAAGTCCCTCATAATTGACAGGCATACCATCATTGAAATATTGAATAATTACATCATTTTTAGTTGTCATTCTTCCACCAATAGCATTCAAAATCGCATTACCTGCACAAATATCCCACTTTTTGATTACAGTATTGTGCAGATATGCATCAGCTCTTCCTGAGACAACTTCCAAGACTTTGTAACCAGCTCCAGCAGCTGCAATCACTTCATGGTTACTTCCCAGAGACTTTTCAAGGACTTCCTCAATTGTGCCTTTGTGTGAAATTGACACAACAACCCTAGGTTTGACACTGTTGCTTGGGGCAAGCTCTAAGTCATGCTCACTTTTACCTACCCAAGCCCAGTAGGTTCTATTCTCAAATGGTTTGTGAATTACACCAATAATTGGTGCTCCTTTAATGGCAACACATACCATTGTGGTTACATATTCAAATTTTGTTTCTAAAATATTTCAATAAAAGTTTTAATATTTTATGGATTTAAGAGTTATTTTGTACCTGTAAATTCTTTGGTTGCATCTAATGGATCAATCCAAACAGTAATATCTGAATTTGGAATAAATTCAGGCTGGCTATCCTTAAAATTGATGTGTACATTCTTGGGATTTGTAAAATCATAAACTGTGTTGTTGCAGGTCACTTTAGTCTCTTCAGAGATTATTGAAATATGTGGAAATTGTTGTTTCAAGGTGGCTTCCATAGCACAATGTGAATTATAATCTGCTGTGGTGACTGGATCATTGATGCCTTCTTTTGTTTTACCCTTTGAGCTGATTTTCAGGTTGTTTTTAGCTTTCAGTACTTCGTCACCTCCATTCTGGGCTGCTTTAATTGCAGTACTTAGTAGTTTGTTCAAATCTATAGACTCATTTACTTCATCTTTGATTGAAGCAGATGTGTTTGCACTGTGTGTGAAGAAATAAAAGAAAAACAGGGCAAGTACGGTGAAAACAAGGAGAAGTCCTGGCTTGTTTATATGAATTGCTCCACCTAGATTCATATTGTGTGAGATTTGACTTTGTTTGTTGTTCAAATTTACATGATTTTAGTTTGCTTGGTTTACTCTGTGAACTAGTAAAAGGTAAACACTGATGAGCCAATGAGCCTTATCAGAATTGCAGATGTTTCAATGATGTAGGCAAACCATATTACAGAATTAGAGTTGTCTAATTTTGTAATGCTTGTATCGATGATCATTATGATCATTGCTTCAATCAGAACTAAATCTTTTAAAAATTTTACTTGTTTGAAATATATAGTGTAATTATTTTGCAAATTTAAGCAATGAAATTGTTAAATTTCAGATAGTTTAGGTTGGGTTAGGTAAAAACAACAATGTTATTTTAGGTTAGGTGAGAACTACGACGCGGCGACAGGAAAACTAAAATGAAAACAATTAAACTGTTGGTTGAAGCATAATACAAGTTTTACTGTAAATTAGAGTTCAGTTCATTTTAAAATGTTTTCTAAGAAATGGCGAAACGTACTCAATCAAACTATATATTTTTCTTTGTTAAATTTGCACCACATTTTCATACAAGTAAATTTTGTTTAAATATTTGGTGTATTAATTAGTTTCAATTCATTTACTTTGAATTGAAATTTATTGAGTGGAAATGTTTTTTTTTATGTAAATAGATACACAGATAGCATTACAATAATCTGTCAAAATAAGCATCTGTTTGTCATTGCAGCGACCTCTGCAGTGCAAACATATTTTACAAACGTCATCCTCTCCGTGCAAAATGTTTTCAATTCTCCTCGGACGCGACGAAATTGCGAGAGTGCCGTCGAAGTAAATTTCGCCGCATCATTATCACCCGTTCGGTGTTGTTTTGTTATTTTTGGGTGCGCCGACAGCGTGTGTGCGTGCGCGTGTGTGTACGTTTCGTCACGCCCATACGGCGATAAGCTGCGGCCGCAATGAGCAATCCGTTTGCAGCGCTCGTCGGCGACGAGCCCTCGACGACGACGACAACCACCACGCTCGCGTCCGTGCCGCAGGAGCAGAAGCAGACGCCGTCGACGATGTCGGCGGAGACGCGCTACCTAGAGCTAATCTTCGGCTTCACGCTGAACGAGATGCGCGCCGGCGAGCAGCGCCTGCTCTACCTCGAAGACCAGGCGGTCGCGTTCAACACGGACGACCTCACCGTCGAGATCCTTGAGCACGCCATCGGCGATCGGCTGTTCCTGCTCACGCCCAACTGCCTCCCGCATCAGAACAACGGGCGCCCGCTGAACGACACCGCCGCGGAGACGCGCGTGATTTGGTATCTTTTCCATTGTTTTCAGAGCAATATTGAGTCGAATTTTGACGCCATCAAGGGCGCCGTGCAGTCCATCATCCTGCGCAATGTCTGTACCGCGCTCACCGTTCCTGATTTGTATGAAACTCAAGAGATCTTTGTGCAGTTCCATGAAATATTGATGTGTGAACACAATGGCGAGTTGTTTTTCAGGGAGATTTACAAAGCGTTCAAACAAGGGGAAGGTATGTTGAACTTTTTTAAATATATAATTAGCTGTTTTCTTTGTTTGACTTTCATATTTTAAATTGAAATATCCTTAGTAGTGCAAGAAAAATGCTAAAAAGGTATAAAAACTAAAAAAGAATGAATTTTTCTTAAAAAAGTACAAAATAGTAATAATTAAGTTTATATTGAATATTTACAAAATTGAGAATATTTTTTAAGAGTGAGAAGTGTGATTGCGTTTTTGTACCGAAAATACAAGAAATACTGAACTTGTTTTGTACCAAAAATACAGAAACGTTTACACATTGGTTAGCATAATTTCTTATTCACACGCAAATAGAAACTGTAATCAAATGAAATTAATTAAAACTGGAATTAACATAAATACAACGCAATTGATGCAAAAATAATACTAACTAATCAACGGTAAAGTGATTGTGCGTTTTTATATTTTCGGTACAAAACAAGTTCAGTGCATTTCACATGTTTGGAACAAAACAAGTCTTCTCATTTTTGGCATAGATGTACCGAAATGCTTCAGTACTCAAACGATTAATCAGAATATTTTATTGTTACCTATAAAATGCAATTAAACAAAGTAATTACTCTTTTAAGAGGAACACAAAGCTTTTTGTGACGTTTAGTAGGCAACCAGTTTACCATGTTCCATTTTTTAAACGCTGCTTTTGAAATATATATTGATTTTAGATAGTTTTTATTATTAAAATAGTTTTTATTTAAATTAGTCATCATTTTATTGTTCATATCTGACAAAAATATTGCATGTCACAAGCGCTTGGTTGACTAACAACCTATGTTTTTTTTTTAGTTTTTAGTATTCTCAAATTTTTTCCTGAATGGAAGGAAATAGGTTGTTTCCATAAAATTTCTTGTTTAATTCCGATTTTTTTGTTGGCTTAATTTTTCATATTTTTTGCTTAATAATCGAGTTATATATATATATATATTTTTTTTTAATTTTGTGAAAAGGAAAATTAATGATATCTTTTTTAATTTACATTTATTTCAAAAATGGAAACCTTTTAAATGTAAAATATAACCATGAAATCAATTTACTCTTTGTTTTCATTCACCTCAAAAAAACAAAAACTTTGTTGAATTAACTTTGATTTGTTTGAATCTATTTTTAGGTGATCCCGAAATGATGCGCGAACCATATCTGAGTCTGCTCAAAGTCCTGCATCAGAACATCGCAAAGATGACAATAATGAGTCTCAACATGAAGGTGTTCGACATCCTGAAGTTGATCATCTCCTACGAGGATCTGTCGCAGCTGCTGATGGAGTACTCGACGCCGCGCCAAGGTGGCCAAGGCTTCGAATACGCCAACACTCTGCTGGGAGCGTTGTTTACAATTTCCATACTGCCGAAAACAAATCTCGGCAATTTCGAGCACTTTCGCAATCCGCTCGATCAGGCGTCCAATCATGCCACCGAAAACATTCTCTTCAGCAATTCCGACTCGATTGTGAATCATATTCACGGCGTGTTTCTCAGTTTGTTCAAGTCCAACGCAAAGGTGCGCTCGGACGTGTTGTCCTGGATGGGCAACTGTCTCAAGAACAACGCAAATCGTGGTAAATTGTGGAGCGTGCACTCGGTGGAGGGGCTGACAAATCACGACAGCGTCAGCGACGGTTTCATGCTGAACATGTGCGCCGTGCTGATGAAGTTTTGCTTGCCGTTCTGCAATCCCACGCAGCAGCAGAAGCTACTTAAGGTCGATCCGACTTATTGCGCTGTTGTCGATGCGGATTGTGAGGAAAAGGGTGTACATTTGCGCAATCTGCAGCAGGAGACGTGTCTCGTGCCCTGCGCCGACAGCTCCGAGGTGCGAGTCACTTCGTCGCGGTATAATTTTATTACGGAGTGCTTCTACATGGGGCACAAGGCGATTGACTTGGGTTTTAAAGTCGTGGGTGATAAGTTGGTGCGCTTGAATCAGGAGATTGGGAGGATTGAGCGCGCGTACGCTGATCCGAATAGTCCGCACGTGGCCGACTTTTCGCGCATGGCTGGTGAGATGGGGCGCTATCTGTCGATGAAGGCGTCGCTCTCGGAGCCGTCAATGCTCGAGATGATGTTCCACTTTGTATCCGCCACTGCCTACTGGTTTACGCAGGTGATCGTCAACGATTTCCCTACCGGCACGAAAGACTTTATACCACTAGTACAAAAACACCTGCAATTTCCGCTGACTGACTCCGTTCCTGACACACTCAAGTGAGTTAATTTATTTACATTTATGTTGGTTATTGTTTAAGTTTAGCCGTCTCGAAGGAAATTCGAAAAACAAAATAATCATAGAATTGTGATAGGTTTTACAGACATGTTTAAGATTTCTGCATATTTTTAAATATTTTTACATAAAATATCTTTATTCGAGATTACAATAATGTATATGAATTTTATATTTTAGATGCATTCCAGAATTCCTAGTCGAAAACATTGTCACATATTTGGTATTTCTACGCCGCTTCAATCCGAAACTCTTTGAGATGCAGGGCTACAACGAGATGCAGCCCCTGCTGACGTTTATCCTGATCTATATGGGCTCGCCGGAACGCATGAAGAATCCGCATCTGCGTGCGCGTCTCGCGGAGGGCCTCGAAGCTCTCCTGCCGCATCATAAAGACGAACCCGAGGCGTTGAATACGCTTGGTGGTTATCAGCGCGAGATGCTCTTCAACCAGCACGAGCATCGCATGGAGATTGTATGCAATCTGCTGGAGGTGTTTGTCGGTATTGAGATGACTGGCCAGAGTGTTGAATTCGAGCAGAAATTCAACTATCGTCGACCCATGTACATTGTGATGGATTATCTCTGGGAATTGCAGGAACACAGACAGATTTTTACGTAAGTTTGTGTCTACTATAAAACTTGACTTTGTTGACTTATTTTAATAAATGTATTTCTAGAACCCTTGCAGAGCAAGCTGAAATTAACATGGAGGCAGTCACTCCACCGCTATTTCTACGTTTCATTAACCTATTGATGAACGACGCTGTATTCCTGCTTGATGAAAGTTTATCAAATATGTCCAAGTTGAAGGAAATGGAGACAGCGCGTGAGAGTGGTGCATGGGATCGTCTGCCGCCAATGGAACGCTCTCAGAATCTGAACTACATGGCACACATTGGCATGATTGCTAGGTTTGATAATATCCTTGGCAAGGATACGATCAAGACAATCGAACGTCTAACGTCGCATATTAAGATTGTGTTTACGCACACAACGATGGTGGATCGTGTGGCAGCTATGTTAAACTATTTTCTGCTGAATTTGGTAGGACCGAATCAGAAAAATTTCAAGGTATTTATGTTCGAATCGGCCGACACACACATTTCAATGTTTTGCGCGTTGTTAGGTGAAAGATTCTAAGGAATACAGCTTTGACCCAGCCGGCACCGTGCTGGATATCTGCAAAATCTACGTGAATTTGATGGAGAATGACGCATTCTGCCTTGCAATCTCACAGGATGGCCGCTCGTATAAACCCTCGCTGTTTGGCTTAGCTCAGGATGTTCTTATTCGAATTGGTGGGGGGTCTCTCATAGGGGAACTGCAGGAGTTGGCAGCGAAGGTGACGCGTCTTGCCGCTGAGCATCAGGTGACGGAGGACGCCATTGCCGACGCGCCGGATCACTTTCTGGATCCAATTATGTCGACACTCATGCGCGATCCGGTTGTGTTGCCAAGCTCGAAGCAAACTGTTGATCGATCGACAATCGCCAGGTAAATTTGATTTATAATAAAATGTTGGATATTGGAAACATTGTTAATGTGTTTGCAGGCATTTACTAAGTGACCAAACAGATCCATTCAATCGATCACCGTTAACGATGGATCAGGTAATTTCCAATCAGGAACTCAGTAACGAAATCAACGCGTGGTTGGAGACAAAAAAGGCGTCCAAGTCGTAATAATTTGAGTGTTTCCCCCGTCTATATTGTGAATGCTAGGTTATATTCTTTTTGTCTTTATTTTTCTTTTTCTGCAGTTTCATTAGGTTATCTTGAATATGATTCGATTTAATATGAAATTTTGGGTTCTGACGATGCGCCGTTGAGAGTGCAGTCGTACAGTTTCGACAATTTCGCCGCAAGACGACGAGCTAAAGATTTTTGTCCGAGGGGATCGGTCTTGTTGCGGCCAATAGCACCTACAGTTTTTGTACGTGAATCACTGTGAAATACTTATTTGTAGATGGCAACATGTCGACAAACGTCTAGGGTAACATTTTCTTACGTTTTATTATACTGTACAATGTACAACGTGGAATATTAAAAATGTGGAAAATTTACTTAAACATTTTGTATTTTTTTCCTTTTACAACCACAAACTATAAAATTGATTATATTCTTTTTTTAATAGGTTAACTAAATTGTCGAATGCTGTGATGCTGTGATCTTAAAAAGTAAATGAATTATAAATATTTAATATACTAGAAAATTGTATGAAAACTGACGAGTTATCACAGAATCGAGTCATAAAGAAGCAACATTTAAAAAAAAGTGTTGGTTTGTTCCTTATACAAATCGACATCACATCGCTTGACAGATTTCAATCAAATTTAGAACACATAGTCTTGATGGGAGGAAGGTCATGAACAACATTTAAAAATCTTAAGGAAAAGTAGGAAAAATGGGAAATGGCATTTTGGAATTGAATTTCTTGTATGGCTTTTCGATGAAATAACAAATAAAAAATTTTGAGTGGAAACTTGGAAATCTCCACAAATTTTGAATTTTGGGAAATCCAGCTTTAATCCGCGGAGAAGCATCAAATCATGCGGAAAAATGCAAAATTTTGTCACAAAGAATTATTATTTTCCGGGTTTTTAAAATTTTTTATTTTCCAATTCAAACGTGATTTGAGGCCAAACGAAGTTTGCCGGGTCAGTTAATCTATCTATATATAAAGAAAAGTGGTGTTTGTAACCACATTTATAAGTCAAGAACAACCTGACCAATTTTTACAAAAGGAATTATGATGCATGTTTACAATCACGAAGAAGGATTTTGTGTATTTAAACATTAAATTTCATATTTTGTTCAAATTTGCCAACACTATACAATTACGATTCACCTGTTAAACTCATATGAGCCAAAGTTTGACAATTATGGCTTCTGGCAGTTTATTGGTAGACCGAAGTTTGCTAGGACAGCAATTATATCGTGATTTTGCAATTTAAAACCTAGTATTAAGAGAGCCAAAATCTTATTAGTAGGTTAACTGCAATTAATAAAACTTGTCTTAACCTCTATATTATTTTAAAATACTTTTGTCTCTGTTGATATTTCAGTATAATATAAATGAAACAGGCTTCTACAAATGTTCATTAAAAACTGAAAACTTTTGTTCTTAAATAACTATAGTTATTTGTATACCAAGGGCGGAAAGCGTGGTTTTGAGGCCCGAGGAGATTGAATGCCCGAGCGGAGCGAGGGCATCTGCTTGCGAGGGCCGCGGAACGCTGAACCCAGTCCCGCTCGTCCTACACACTCTTTTTTCGCGCATCTTTTGCATTATCTTTTATCCCCACCAAAGACAGAAAGGAAAG
>JAODGA020054221.1:0-19974 GCA_027574885.2 Drusilla canaliculata
ACTTCAAAACACTTAAAACACAAATGTATATAAGTAAAGAGATTTAGAAATCTAAACAAAGCAACCATGAGAGAACAAATGGTTTTGTTCTCTCATATGTCCAGTATGAATGCATTTTTTTAAAATCATTGTTGACTAGGGAAGCAATTGATGTAATCTAATAACAGTATTCACAATTAGTGATGCTCATACAACATACTTTTAATTCTTTTGCAACTGAACTGTTGGATAATATAACTATAACACAACAAAATAGAATGATTTAAACCATTGCAGCCGTTTTTTTTTTAGTTTTACTTGGTGAAATTTTGCCTAGTAATAATATATATATTGAAAACAAAGTGATTTATTTATTTATTTAATGATTATGTGTAATATATCTATGCTGTATTTGCAATTTTATATAAATGCATTTGTTGAATTCTATTGGATTAATACTTTTAATTTTTGTATTAATACACTGATTAGAAAGGAGTTAAAAAGGAGCACTGATTGTAAAAATTTGAGACTTATATAATTAGAAAATAGGTTGTAATCAATAATATTTTATTAACCATATATTTACTATATATTTAATAATAAATCATATGTTTCATTGATCACTTTCAGAGTGTAAATAAAATTTGAACACATTATATGAGCCCGAAATTGTTAATAATAATTAATAATCATTTTTTAATATACTGATATAAGTATTATATGCTTTTCAATAAAACATGATTTTATAAATTCATATAGGTACATGGCTCATTTAACTCAGTATACAGGTCAGTTTATTGATATGCCAGAAATTGTAGTGATACACAGTTTTAGTAACTCTGTGTAAGCAAAATAACATTTTGTAATGTATGCATAATGTTGAGTAGAAACATGAATTATAAACATATTAAATTGAATTTTTTATCAAACAAGAGTGAACACTCCTATGCATTTTTGCGTTTTTTTGTCACCTTTTACAGAAATATTCTTGCATTTCCGACCCCCAGTTCCTATGTAATTCTTACTTCTTATTGCCTAATACACCCACACATGAAGTTTGTAGATGACCTTTTGAACCACTTTGTATACGTAATATTTAGAGATTTGAGACTAAAACATTTCTTGTTTACAGAAATGGACGTGATTCACATAGCAGCAGGACCTTCACAAATAAAATATGAACACAGTGATAAAATCTCCAATCGGCGCAAGGCACTATTTCCGGCAAGTGATTCCGGCAGTGATTTGGGACATATGAGTCCCATTCATAGTGATAATTCTAACTTTTCCGATTGTGCCTTGGCTGCTATGGAAAACGAGGCTGATAATAAATTTCGTAAGCTTTTTAAATGTAATCTTGATGATTACGTTCTCTTGGATAATGATACCGATATTCTAACTCCGGATCCGTGTTCCGAATCAAGTGTTCCGGCACTGTACTTAAGTCCAATGCATTCATTGCTCTCTACTCCAATTCTCTACTCGCCAATGCACACAACTAAAATACTTACGCCAATGACCAAGTCTCCTAGTTCTACATTAAAAACCCCACATGATACTTCAACCATTAAGGTGAACCAGAAACATACCAAACGAAGGTTGATTTCGGATGCTACAGAGTCTGCCACTGAATCTCAATCACCGAATTGTAAAATTGCTAAAACGGCCGAATCTAAATCCAAAGTGCGTACTGCTCTTTTTCCGGAAAACGATATTGTTTTGCCTGCTGATTCCTTCTATCCTAAAGAGATGAATATGTTTAATGCTCAAGAGCGAATTGCAGCTCTTGTAGCTGCCAGCAAGACCCGCAATGTTCCCCAGGTTAAATTTTCTCACATGCGCAAGTATACTAGCAAGAGACGCTATGGTGAAATTAACGCCGGAGTGCGGCATAAGATTAAGAAACCAAAGCAGAAAATGGTCAGCAAGGCCAAGATTGTGAAGGCTGCTATAAAAGTTATTGAAAAATCTCCTCTCACTGAATATCTGGAAGAGATGACCAGTGTCAAGAAGACTATCAAGCCTCTACCAAACAACAACACAACTCTATCAAACAAAGAGAATTATATCAATATGAAACGTGAAACTGTTACAAATCGAAAGTTCTTTAAAACTTTACGCTCTGGTGGGAAGCAAGAGAGTGGGGAAAGTTCAGAAAAACAACCGCTTCAAGATGTAAACAAAGCGCATGTGACCGATAATATAACCCCACCCAACAAGTGTAAGTTGGACACATCATGTTTTGAATTGTCCATTGAGAAAGAAGAGAATTGCACTGATATTAATAAAATTATTGATACTCTTGAAAAGGAGAATGCATTGAAACCAGCCTTAAATCCGAACTTAATTTTCTCACCGACAGCACAAATGTGTGACATGGCATCTGCTCTTGATTTGAACAGTCCAAAAAGAGCTAAATTGAACATTAGTAAAATGCTGAGTGAAGGAACTGTGCGCAGACCTCAAACCATGCTTTCATCAGTTGGTAAAATAGAAAAATCTACAAAACTATTCCCACTCTTCTATGCTGATAAGAACAAAACGATTGGAATTACAGAACAGAAGCAAGTTAAAAAAGTTGGCCAGCAGTTTAAGAAATTGAAGCCTATTGATGAAAATCAATTGCTAATTGATGCTGGACAAAAGAAGTTTGGGGCAATGGAGTGTGCTGAGTGCACATTTGTATATGAAGTTGGAGATCCTATGGATGAAATGATTCATCAAACTTACCACAATGCAACAAATACGTTCAAATTTAACGTAAGTGTATTACATTTAGGTATAATTAACCGTTTTTGCAATAAAAGCTTAATCCCTTTTAGGGCTGGAAAAATGAGCGAGTTATTGCAAGCATCAATTTGGAGACAAAGATTATTAAAATAATTCCAGGTGATATGAGAGCATGGTGGAAGAAATGTACAGAAGTGGTGGAATATATTAATAGAGAGTTGGGCTTCTGTGATGGAGTTTTGCCCATTGAGAAATCTCAGGTAAATTTTCTGCACTTGTATTTTAATGAACAATTAACCTTATATGTCCATTACTTAGGTCTATCTGTATGTTAAAAACAAGAGAATTGTTGGATGTATCGTTGCTGAAATGAAACAGAAAGCGTATAAGATGTTGCCGTCAGACGCAGATATCAAATTTTGTTCAGAGGAATCATATGTCATAAGATGTGGAATTTCACGTATCTGGGTGGCGCCCCAACATCGCCGTTCAGGCATCGCTTCACAGATGATGGACAGTTTAAGACGTAATTTTTTGCATGGATATATTCTTAATCTGAATGAAATTGCTTTGAGTTCACCCACCGATCTTGGTCATATTTTTGCACAAAAATATTTTAAAACAGAGAGCTTCTTGATTTACATCAATTAATGTTCAGTTCAAAGTTAAAAAAATGGATCTCTTTTTCTATAAAAGCCCATTTAGTGGTATTTGCCATTGCATTTGCAGTTTATATATTTAATTTTAGGTTCAAAAATAACAGGTTCATGCCATTTTAATATTTAATTAATATTTATTGCATGTTTAGATACTTTTTTAAACACTTACCATACTTGGTTTTTATTGTAATTTTTATCATATCAGGAAACCCCGATTTTGCCCATCTCCTTAACTTGTTATGTGTAATAATTAATAGAAGTAATTAATTAATTTACACTGTAACAATGTATAAACATTTTTTTATTAAATTTTGTATTTTAATAATACATATATACCTACACTGCTTGCAACAGATTTTAAAAGTGTGGAATGTCATTAAATAAAGCAGAGGATACAATATTTCAACATAAAAGATTCAAGTAAATATATTTCATTCTTAATTTGTCATATGTGGCTTGCTAAAATGCTTAGGGTTATATCTTAAACTATTGTTTTAATAAATCTTACAATATACAAATATTCCCCTATAATTTTACGTTGCTTTATAATTTTATGTTGAAAACCATGCAGTTTTAACAAGTTTATAACATCATCAGGATCATTTTCTTTTAACAACAATAGGTAAAATACACCCATGTGACTTAAAAGTGATGAAACTTGTGGCAATAATTTGTCAATAATCTGGCGCCCATTAATTCCACCAGCCCATGCGCGATTTAAACCATGTCCACGTGTTTCTTCTGGATCTGTTACTACATAAGGGGGATTGAATAAAAGAATATCAAATGATGATGGTTTGAACTGACTAGCCAAGTCCATGCAAACAGAGTGCATATCTAACTTGTTTAACCGTCCAGTACTTTTGGTTGCTATACAAGCATTCATATTAATATCAGTTGCAAAGCAACATATTGGTAAATATGAACCTAAAGCAATAGATATGAGTCCACTGCCAGACCCAATCTCTAGCATAAATACAGGATTTCTTGATTTAATAAATGACAGATCATCCTCTAATGCATCAATAAATAGGAATGTATCTTCACTTGGTTCATAGACATCAACTAATTGTTCAATCTTATAATGAGGAGTTCTTAATTTATCTTCCCCCATTATTAAGTTGAGCTTACTCCACTTGCATCCAATGCTGCTTTCTTCTTTATGGATTCCTTTTCAACAGAGGAGTGGATTTTGTCTAGTCTGTCCTGTGTACTTTGGAGTATATTGGTAAGAATGGTAAGTCTATGTTTTGCACTGAGTAACTTCTTTACATAAACCTCTAAATCAATTGTTGTTTTTTGTGTCTCTTGAATTCTTTTCAACTCATCTGTGAGTGTTTCAATGCACTGTTTCAATTCCAATTGGGATATCCTATGACAGTATAGTAAATTTAGTGAACATAAATATTAATCTAGTAAATAGGATCATACTTCGTTGCTTTCACGCGGTCATCCAACTGATCAACACTGGGTTTAATAAGGCCCATCAATCCCTCAGCAAGTGTATCGCGTGTTGGATTGTCACAGAAGTTTTCAGTATTCTCATCTAAGGACGTTGCGGTTGATTCACTATCAATGTCCATTTTCAATTTCCTGGAGTAGCAGCAGAATTTTCGTAGAAATTGAGGTTAACATTGTTAATCTGTAAATGTTAAGAGACGATAATAGATGTCGCAACACACAGATTTTTGCAACTCTAAAAAATTACAGATGTATGTGTACTTTATTATACCGGGCAAATACCGGGTAAGCAAAAATGATTGTCCACAAGTTAAATTTCCTGCCGAAAAATCTAGGGAATTTCTTCTCTTCAAGTTCATAGTAACAAAAAATAATGTCAAAATAATTTTGAAGTAACCAGATTACACTAAAGCAGAGGCGTCGAATTTTGTGTTACCATCAATTAGATACAATGGTGTTCAAAGCAGAACATTCACTTTGAAGGCTTAGGTTTTTTTCCGATTTTTATTGGTTCTTGGCTTCTAGGCCCTGCGAACCAGCTAGATCATGTATATAACATCCGTGTGTACTCTATATGACGAGTACAGTGCTGCCCTTATAAGCGGTCTGAGACGTCAATGCTTGTAACTGGAATGCTGAATGTTTTTTCATTTTGTAAATATGTAAATTATGATTCATGCATATCACAATATAAAATTAAAAAGATCATTAGTTATACCTATTTTGTTTTGTGTATATTCTACAATTGTTGTTGGTTTCATTAAATGAATAATTTTTTTTTTTAATTAACGCATCGACTGCTATGGTCATTAGCGTATGTTGGGCCCTTGCTCGAATGGCACGAGTTATGAAGAGCAACGCTCCGTTAATCTTTGACAAGCACCACATTTTTCTTGGACCTGAGCCGGGAATCGAACCCGGCACCCCTCGCATTGTAGTCATTGAACATACCACTATGCCACCGAGGTGGTCTTAAATGAATAATTAGAAATTATTTGGTAGGATGTTAAGTAATAATCTAAATGATTGGCTACAATAATTAGTCTCAATGTATAATATATATATATATAAAAAGACGGCAGTGAAATCTACATACAGACAAAATGGGAAACAACAGGATGACAAAAAACACATAAAAATATACCGGGTGCTGATTGGACCGCTCGGTAATAGCAATGTACATGTAAAATCACACTTATGCAATTTCCTGCTCCCCTAATTGAAGTATAAGAAAAATATAAGAAAACCAAGTTGTTTAGTATTAAAAATGCTAAAAGATAGATTATTTTTTTAATCGCAAAATAGTAGAAGAAATTAATTAGTAAAGATTAAAAGAAAAAAAAAATTTTTTGTTATCAAATTACTGCCACGTTTTGACAGTTAAGACATTATTAATTTATTGAAAAACGCATTTGAACATCAAATGTGTGATTTTACAAAACTTCCACACTGACAGTTATTTGACAACGTAACATTTTGTTTTAATTTAATGGCAATTGTTTTTTCTTTTAATCTTTATTAATCTATTTTTTCTACTATTATGGAATTAAAAAACCTAACTATCATTTAGAATTTTTAATTCTAAGCAACTTTGTGTTTCTTATATTTTTGCTATAAATCAAAATTAGGGGAGCAGGAAATTACATAAGTGTGATTTTACATGTAAATTGCTATTACCGAGTGGTCGAATCAGCACCCGGTAAATGTAAAATAGAACAAAAAAAAACAGAAACAAACTAGAAGGAGATGACAGAGGTGTGTAAGAAAAACACAGGCTCAGGTTTATGTAATGCAAAAGAAGAACAGGGTTTAAGTAATGTGACAATAATTAATATATAATTTTAATTGTCGCATTAACCATCAAGTTATGTATGTGGACAGTGTCAATACGACGTTTGAATTTAGTTGTTTTCAAAATTGTTGTTTTTAAATTCATGTTGATGTTGAGATGGTTGTAATCAAGCACATTTATTTTTAGATTCGTTTATGTTTTCAGACGTATGAATTTATAACGATACCTTGGCCGATTAAAGATATTCATAGATACAGATCAGCGTCCCAAACACTCGGTTTCTCAATACGTGGCATAGCTTGTCGTTTAGTCATACTTTCATTATACTCGTTAATGTATGCGGTTTGCAAAAATCAAACTTATAATTTGGTATCTTGACCAAATTTACTTAATTTTATTTTTTTCAAAGACGTTAAAATAATCAGATAATATTGTCCTGATATTGAGAGTAAATAAAGAAGAAATGGTTGTCATAGCCATATGGTAAGTTTTCTAGTAAATGTCACATCGCGTCGTGCACGTGCAATATCGGTGTCATCAAGACGTTTGGCGAAGCAGGTGTATTAAATTATTTGTTGCTACATAATAACGAAAAGATTTATGATTATGATTGGACTGACTGGGCTTCTCCGTGGCCATCAATGTTTTCTAGAATAGAGCGTGTGTAATTGAAATAAGTCTACGAAAGTTGGCGAACTCGAACGTGACAAAGCGTGCTATACAGACAACACCCTTTACTGTTTATGAAGGACTTGGCAATGTTTTTGAAGTACACAATAAATAAACCTTATGCAATCATTTGTAATTGTTAATAAACAATTAATATCAAGTAGAAATTCTTTGCATAATTAGTATATACCTTCTTAATTTGTAAAAAGGTACCTATTTTTTAAGACAAATATCTATAATTGAAAGTTTGCCATTAAGCAATAAAATTAACATTTTATTTATACTGTAGTTATAAACATTAATTCATGCGGTTTGTGCTGTGTAATTGCCATGAAACAATTAGCTTTGATAAATGCCAATTTTTTACTTTACGAAGGCGTTATTGGCATGATATTTCATCATTGCTTCAACACAGATTTCAAAAGTAAAATTCGAGAAGCGATTCTAAAAATAAATGCGCATGTTTTCTCTCGCTTTATATGCGCTCCAATAGGCGCTTGAAAGTTGTGGAAATTCTGAGCTTCGGAACACTGATGACGTCGTCGAGGGGCGTGGAGGAGATCCATGGGAAATCGGAAAGGTACATTAGCAGTGGTTTTAGGCATCTGGCCAGTTTGCAAACCGCCACATCATCACGAAACGCCCGTGGTGGCAAACGGCATTAAAGGTTCAATTTTTCATTCAGTTAGACGGACGAATTCGAGGTAGCTGCAACCGCCTTAGTTTGCATCGCTATATTTTTTTTTAAATTTCTGCCGTAATAACCGACTAGTTACCTTAAACGACCGAGATGGTTTACGAAACTGACTTCTACACCACTCGAAGACCCTACAGGGCATCTCCATCACTCTCCACGTACACAGTGACGGTAAGTTGTCTCCAAACATTCCTACACAGGAATTGTTTGCATTTTAATGTTGCTTTGTGTTGTCAGAAATGTGACGTATTATATTAAACACTTGGTACACAAATCTCTAATTATTTGAATTTTTCATATATTGAGGGGTACAAGTTTGATTAAAACCTGCGTAGAATCGAATTAACGCGAGTTTAAGCGCGTTGTTTGCTGGAATTTTTAAGCGGCGGCAGAGACAATGTCACGGTGATAAAGCACGGGTGTTTTCGGTTTTGGTTCCAGAGACGTGAAATACCCTGGGAGAAGGTCCCGTTCGTGCCACGTCCGAGTCTGGTGCCGGATCCAGTAACGGCGTTCGGCAAACGCAAGCAAGAGCGACCGCTGCTCGCTGGCGTTGATAAAGTCGCGATAACGGCGCTTGAACGCGCCCAAATAGCGCCGAAAGCTCACCTGGAACCCCTGCGTCCATATAAATCCGCTCGAGATCAAACTAGAGAGAAAGTGCTCGGTGTACTTAAGAAGCGCAACGAGCTTGAGCAGAGCGGTCCACTTGGTACGCTCTTACCCCAGAAGGACGATGTTGACGTACTTCTTGCTAAAGTTCATAAAAAATCAGAAACTTATAATTTGCCCTATAAACGCAAATTAGTATTGGCTTCATATTTAGCGTAAATGTTAATATAATCAACTTCAAACATAATATGATAAAACGCGTAATAGAATTACATTATTTGCAATTTGCTTTTTAGAATTTTTATAAACAATACGCATATTTTAGTACGTTATATTTTTAGCAACATCCATTACTGCATTTTTTAAATGATTAGAAGTCAGTATTTTTACTATTAGTACCTATTTTCTGAGCATTTTCTTTAGTTAGACAGTAATTAAAAATAAATATATATTTGCTAATAGTGCTTCTATTTTTATCACACGTCTATATTTTATATTATTAGTTCACATGCTTACTAAAACATGTATAATTCTTACAAGAAGCTTTAATCATCTATAATAAATATATTCATTGTATTGGTGAAAATATTTATTTTATTTGACATATTTACCAATTTTAGGTATTCACATGAGCGATTTGTGCAAATTCTCTATAATACAGGTAACCTTTATGTATTGGTGATTTCCCGGTTGCAAGAACAATTTTAACGCAACATGATTCCGACTGTACTGCCCCGAAAATACACGTCTGACACATAAACGTGTTCAAAAATAAATTCGAAAATAAAAGCAAGTAAGAAACTCATAAAATCACAAACACAGGGCGAGCACAGCAGCGTTTGTGCAAAGAGCGTGGGGGCAACGCCGAAAATTCGTAATCTCGAAATTTGATCCGCCAGCACAGCAAATTTTGTACTAAAAATAAGTATTTTGCATCACACTTTACACATGCTAGAAACGCGTGAAACTTGCAATGGATACTTTAACACTGCTGTTTCACCAATGACGAATACAACAATGTTATTCATTCGCTCGTATTTTAAACAACATAATAGATTTTCTACAAAACAAATTGTAATTATGCCTATGTCCGTTCGGTAATCAATTGTATAAATTGGCGTTTGTTCAGAAAATAGTTACTATAAGAAACTATTCGGAAATAGTTTTGTTAGAGGACCTTGGTAAATATAACTTTATTTTGAAACAGCTGAAGGCAAAAACAAGTGTTGCGAATAAATATTAAAGCATTTGGATTTTCATTTTGTTTGCTAAATTTTCCGGCAATTGGCCAACTGTGCCAGGAATTCAGCAGCTTGTTTTTGAAAACTCAAAAGATACGGCGGTAAAAATAACATTAAAAAATTGCAGTTCAGGTTTTATCGACCGAATGTAATTACTACGCTTTTGCATTACAAGAATTATTTCGTAATGTATTATCTAGTTTCAAACGAGATGTACAATGCGTTATTTTCTCTTTAAACATGTATGTGCTATGTGTTGTCTTTATTACATTACAATAACACAAACCCAAAAAATAGCACAACCAATTTCAGCATGCAATTTTAATTCACCGTTCCCTATCTAATTAGGTATATCATACAAAATCCAAACAAAACAGTAAGAGCAATATTGATAAATGTGAGATACGAGTAACCTACAAATCGATTTTTCTTTTCTCTTCTGTTGCAGTCACCACGTTACTATACCGTGCGCGATTCACCTGAACGTAGCCGACGTTCTGAAACGAGCTACTCTACAAGCTATTCTTCTACCTCGGAGAGGAGCTCCACCTCCAACGACCCTTACTTGTCTAGGCCGACAACGCGTGCTTACAGCACATCGGAGACTGTCAACCGCTCTACTGGGTCCGGTCCAGGTGGTTATAGCTACTCTTCGGATCGCACTTCTCGCTCCACTGGAGACGGTCCCGCGGGATATTCATCCAGTTACTCTTCCACCACCAGCGGACGCTTGCCCGGTGGTACCTCCTATCGTCATTATTCCTACAGGGTTTAAACTAGCAAATGTGCGTCTTAAGAAACAGGGAAGAAATATTTACTCTTGTATTCTTACTTTTTGGTTGGTTGCTGAGCTTTTTCATATTATTATACATTTTTGATCTTATACTTATTGATATGCTAATGATGTAGATATGCTTTACTTGTATCCCATGTAGAAAAACATATGAAATTCTATTTTTTGACTTGATTGAATTATATTTATATACGCATTGTCAATATGTATTGAGCGAAGAATAAATAAATATATAAAATAAAATTGTTTATTTTATTGCTTATATACTAAAGAAAAGAATTGTCCACAATTTAGAGATAACGTGTGTTAAATTAATCAATTAATTTAATTTTTGCAGTGTGAACCTTCTCGACAAGTAAGAATCCTGCCTGGTCTAGGAAAAGTAAGTAACTTTTTGCATTTTTTTTGTTGTATGAAATAAAATTTAAACAAGTTTTTCTTTATTTACAATGAGAAAAAGACTTGTTTGAATTTCATGTTCTAGTAACAGTTTTCTATTGATGCTTAAATAGTATAAATCAATTATTTAAATACTACTTTTCAAAAAAAAATAATGTCAAATCATTGAATTATTTTAGCTACAATCACAATTTATTTGTTTATTAAAATACATTAATAATTTTCTGGTTACGTAAACTTATTCAATGTTTTACTCAAAGTCAAGCGTGACATTGAGAATTTAATTGAAGTCGATATATTTACCAACGTGGTCTTTTTTGATAGTTGCTATCCGCTTTAGAACTCAAGATTGTACTTTGCTTTCCAGGTGCATGTGGTGCATTCCTACGATCGCATCATCCCTTATATTGGACACAAGCGTCTGACGGTTGTTACCCAGCCTCCGACGATTGTACGTGTTCGCCCTTCCACGTTGTATCGCGAATTTGACCGTATAGAAAATAAGCTCAGACCGTACACATACAATTCGTACACCAACGATTATCTGAACTCCGATAGTCATGTGGTAAGTAATTACAATGTTAACATTTAAGCATATCTGAATACTGATTTTCGATTTTTTAACTGTACGTGTTTTTTTAGATGAATAAGTTTTTGAAGACTATAGAATGTTTGAATAGATTTTAATTATATTCTTAAAGCCGACAAAAGAAACTTAATATTTGACTTTTGATAATTAGTTTCAAAGCTTTAAGGCAACGTTTTGTATGAATGGGTGTATGTCTTGCGGAGATAACAAAAGTTAACAACTTTGTGGAGTCTCTTGATATCATAAAATATTAATTATATTTTTTTGGAATACTTTTATTATTAAGTAGCCACTTTTCTATTCTATAATTTGGGAAAAATTAACGCAATGAAAGTTTAGATCTTATTCGTCGTTTTTACCTCCTTAGCTACTTTTTTATACCGTATTGTAGTGTTAGATGAAGTATGTCATTATTGGCAAAGTGCCATTTGTAAAAATAAGCAACACGTGCAAGATATTTTTATAGACGGTAGCCACCTACAAGACGCAGTAAACATTTAATGATTTAACAATTTAAATTTTTAAAAACTTTGTAAAAATGTGATGAATTTATTTTATCCAGCTCTTTGGCAACATAACTCAACAAGTAAACCTTGTGCTTGATGTGATAGATTTTTCGTTTAGTTTTGACAATAATAATTGTTTTTCCAGAGAATAACCTATATAAGAAATCCAATAACCGGTAGTTTGCCCGTCTATCGTCATTCGACTCTTTACAGTCGCTACTACGATCCTTATTTCCTTTCTCGCACCTACTATCCATCGTACCTGGATTATACACCCTCGTATCTACACTCGTATTATTCGCCACTGAGAAGTTATTACTACTCGCGTCTTAATTTATATCCATCGGAAAGATGGTTGGATCTCTCTCTGTACCCATCATGGCGTTACAATCATTTCGCACGTGTAAGTATTGCGGCTTGACGCGGAAACAATAGTCGCCACATACGAACCTACCAAAACTTTAATATTTGGTAGTCTCCTTTGTAGCATTCTTGACGTCGCACACAGCACCACATCATCTTGTTCACTTACAATTATTTCGATTAACAGACGTCATTATTAACCAACCAATTAAAAATGCGATACGTGCAGTAAATAAATCAAAGAAACTATGGTATGCTCACACCAAGTCTAAAGTGTTTAATCCCTACAACGGGATACGGAAGCATAAAAAACATTTGCAATCCTATCTTGTGTTTTAGATGTTTGATGATGAAACAAGGGCCATCAGAGCGCAGATCAACTCGTTATCGAATCAAGTGCATAGCCATGTTCCTCGTAAGCTTAGAGCGCTTCCTCTGCCGTACCATTGCAGGTAATTATCTATATTCTAAAATTGAAAATTGCACCTCTAATAAAGTAAAATGTAGGTTTAAGTTCTTCGGGAAGTTCTTGAAGTAAAATAAATGAAATTGAATATCGAACATTACATGCATTTCTTATACAAGCTTTTAGTTTGTAATGAATAAATACGTATTTTAAGGTGTTTGACACTGTGTTTTCTAAGAGAATGAAATAAGAGTTAAAATTTTAAATAAAGAATTTACACTTGTTAGAAAGATAAATGTCATACGTAAACTTCTAGTTAAAAACAAATAAATATGTCTTTCAGCGATCATTGAAAATCTGTCCTCCAAAAAGGGAATTGGATGTTAAAATTTAAATTGAAAATACCATTTTTAAAATTAGATGCATGAAATTTTATACATGTATTTTGACGTTTTTGATAATCTGTTTCATAAAAAGAAGAAAAGGTTGAAAGGTTTATATAGGGAGTCTGTCAAAGTGTTTAAGCGTTTTTAAAAATCTGCTCCTTACGAGGGTAAAATATGGATTGAAATTTTGTATAAAGAGAGAATTGCTTTTAAAGTATGACAAATGAAATTTAATATTAAAGTTCATCAAAAGTTCATAAGTGATTGTTTGATTATAAAAATTCAATTTTAAACAGAAGAAATAGGATAGAAACATTAATTAAATAAATTTCAAATCATTCGAACTTTCTGTTTCCTTGATTGAACTGATAAACCTACATTACAAAGTTAGTAAAAATTCCACGCTTAGGACAAGAAAACCAGTTGCAATTTTTAATGTTGTTCTAGAGGTTTAGCATATTTATATGAAATTTTAATATGAAAATTAGATAATAAATTTAAAGAACTTTTTTTTTCGGGGTCAGGACAAAGCTGGAGTCAGCAAGTTTTATATAAGGGTGCTTAATTTCAACGCTATTTTCCATTCCAAAAACTAACTTTTGACTACTCCAGTTACATTTCAATTGTTATTAGTATTTGTTGATTTTATGATCAATATAATTTGTGTGCTGTTTTCGTACAAACCATTGAAAGTTTAATGAACCTGTGCATTCAATTCGTTAAGGCACAACACCAGGCTGAACTTTGCTGAACAAATATATGTAGCTGCCGTTATTTGCAAAGTTTGACAATAAACAATGTATTGTTTAATACGATTATTACAATTTTAGAATACTTTGCGCCCGTTGGCAATACATAATTCTTTTTTCTTTAAGCGCGCATTGTGTCATTTTTATCATGTTTATAACCTTTGTAATGTTTTAATTATATGTTATGTTTTTTTATATATGATTTCTTATGTTTATAGGAATTTATAAAATTAGTAAAATTTGCTACAATTGATTAGTTTTTACATTTAAGTCGTAATATATGTTCTGCCGTCAATGTAACCAAAACGTGTTTAATTTATTTTATATAAATTAAATTTGTGTTTATTGGGCAGGTTTGGCGAAGCACCTGCAAGGTGGTCTAATGACAACTACGTACACAAAATGGTGTGTTCAACGCCATCCCACTCTGCTGAATATACCACTTACTGGAGCGACCCAGTGAGGAGGCAATTCTGTAAGTACACAATCATTATTTAAGAATTAATACTTCTTCAAAAATTTACAAAAGCATGTCTATTTTTATTTATGCATAGATTTTATTTATTATATTGTATTTTTTAAATTTTTATATGTTTGGTCTTATAGGTTCCTATTAGTTTTGATAATGATCAATCCACATGTCTTTGTATATACCCAAGTTTACAATGTTTATTTCAAGGGGTTTGAACATTTCATGTACTTGCATTGTCTTGTTTGTGTGTCTAAATTATTTGTGAATGTCTTGTGACCCATCAGCAAATGGCCGTCTTGCTTGTGTATCGATTGTTGGCGGAAAATCTCATCCTCGTCGCAAGAACATCTATGTCTTCAACGATGATCCTGTGAGAAGTGACATTCAATTGCTGAGCTATTACATCAACCGTTTCCGCGAGGAGAAAAAAGCGAATAAACCAATCAGCGTCCGAGGTAAGCTATTAATAAATGAATAAATGGAATTTTGCTTCCGGTTTAATTGAAATGTGGAAAATTGCATTTGGCGTTTTCGTAGTATGCAAATTAATAAATTTACTGAACAGTTACAATTTGATTTGCCGGTTTTATTTGGTAAAGTTTTTAAATTTAAAATTAAAGAATTTTGGCAAACTAAAAAATATCTTGCTTATATGGAAGCAAATGATCATATTTGTAAATATACGAGTTTAAGGCATCCCTTTATTAATACTATTTCACTGCTTCTAATCATTTTGATTCATAAATATTAAGTCATGCTTATAATGCATAGCTTTGTCTGGCTTGATCTGTTTTTTTTTGCTGAATATCAAACTACAATGTACGTTTAGTGAGAATTTTGTGTCAGCGCATATATTTGTTTTGGAAAAACCATCTAATATAATTTAACGGAAATTTTAAGCGTGAGACCAGCACAGATTTAATTTGAATGTAGAAATGAAGCAACTATGTTCTAGGGCTAAAATAAACTTAAAAGCAAATGCCTCGCAAATAAAAGATTCATAAAGTAAAGCTTAAATACTACGAATACTAAAGACACATATTACGGCACATTCACTCATATTCAAATTTTCCTTTGTCCTGCATCATTGTGGATTCTGTCTGTACCTTTTTTTGTGCTTTCAATTGAATTTGTATTAAGTATGCCCTTCAAATTATATAAACACATTAATAATTTAGATAATTTTCTAATGAAATGTTCTCTAATCTAATATTTAATTTGTCGGTGTGCGTATGTTTTTCGTGTTCTGATGCGAATGGTTTTCTCTCCTTACAGCCGTGGAGAGTATTGTTGAAGAGAAACCTGATAAACCAAAAGTAGAAGAGATTAGTGAATAATTCAACCTCCTCTGCCACATCACAAAAAAACCATACCTAAATATGCACCACAAACCAAAACAACAATTACATAATTCTATACAATTTAAAAAATAATTCACTTTATGCACAAGTTTTCCGATTTGAAGCACGTATATTCACATAATTTTGTGTTTTTAGTTCAAATGAGGTATTTTTGTTATTTGTTACCAAATATGAAACTTTTAAAACTTATTCAAGATTTTTGAATTTGCAAAATTATCTTTGTTATTTAAAATAAATCAAAATAATGCTTGATTACTTCAGATAATTTTGTAAACTAAGATATTTATAATAAGTTATGTTCTCATGCGTAATTGATATAAAATCTAACTAAATCAGACTAACTTCATGCAGTTATTTAGGCTTAAATCATATCTTGCAAAAATCTTGAGTAAGGCTTCGCGTATGTAAATCTATAAAAATCTACAGTTTATCTAAAGTTTATTTTGCATACAAACACAAAATTATCATCTTGGTACTTAAATTAAATATATGTTATATAAATTAACTTATTGTTGAAGAAATAAAATATTATTTTGTTTAAAAAATATAAAACAACTTTTGATGACAAAAAACATAATCCATCTCTCCTTAGAATTCCAACTATCTACAGATATGATCCTTTAATCCTTTGTAATTAGGGCACCTACTACAGCCAAGTGCCCGTTTGTATGGTTGTTAAAAACAGGCATGCTGTAAATTAAATATGTACCTTTACAATTGTATATAATTCCGGTTTGCGTAAAGATACATTGACGTATTATAGGTATAAACAATTATATAAATGTTAAAAACTAAATTTAAACACAAATTAAACACGTTTAAAATAAACAGCGAGATGAGATCAACCCTCTTCTGAGCAATTGAGTGATGGCCTAAAATATAATAATTAAAAGTAAGTCTTGATTGACTACACCATAAACTATGTAAACACATTGCTTTTTCAATATGGTAAATTTTGATAATAAACTTATATTTTGCAAAATATTATTCTAATGCTTCTAAACGTAACCAACTAACAAACTTATCTAAAATATTTTGCATGTTTAATGTATTTTTGAATTTTGTAATGTAATATTGCATATATTTTCATTGTACAGTTTTTGATAATGTACATATGTTACAAAAAGTTTTATACTTTTGAATCACCGAACTGATTTAAATGATGCTTAAAAATACACAATATGTACACAATCGTTTTCAGTTAGCGTTCATTATGGCTTTATTAATTGACATTGGTTCATTAACAAAACATTTCAGTAATTTTACCCCCACTACGACCTACTCGGGTTTTCTCAGTGCCACGTCCACTTGAAGATGTGCACATGGATTCTGAGGAAACTATGCAGATGAAGCAGGAACGTGCAGCACGCTTAGCAAAGTTGAATGAGATCAACCCAGAGGATTTACCAAAAATTGATGTTAAGGCCAAACTTGCAGAAGAAAAGTATGTTATAAATTAATTGAGAACGCAAATGTAGTAAATTTTATATTTATAGTTTATTAATTATTTTGCATTTCTACTATTAAGAGCTAAGAGAGAGACTACTTTAGTTGGTGCTTCCAAGAAAGCTGCCCAAAAGAAGAGAGAAGAAGATGCTGCTAAACAAGCAGCTACAGATGAAGAAATGAAAAAGCAAGAGGAAATTTCCGCTAAAAAAGCCGCCGATGAAGCTGCAGCTGCTGCAGAGGCAAAAAAAGCTGCCGAAGAAGCAGCTGCCAAAAAGGCAGCTGAAGATGCAGCCGCAAAAAAAATAGCTGATGAAGCAGCAAAAAAAGCGGCAGAAGAATTAAAAGCTAAAGAAGAAGCTGCACGAAAGGAAAGAGAAGCAAAGGAAGCTGCCGCAAAAGCTGCTGAATTGGAGAGATTAGCTGAAGAAGCTAGACAAGCAGAATTAGCCAAACAGGTATATTATGATTATTGTTAAAGATAATAAATAATAAAAATTTACTTGTTTTAGGCTGAAATTGAAAAAACTAAGAAAGAAGAAGAGGAACGCGCGCGCGTGGAAGAGGAAAAACGTCAAGCTGAGGCCGCAAAGGCTGAAGAAGAAAGACAACAATTGCTGCGTTTGGAAGAAATTGCTCGTCAAGCTGAAGAAGAGAAGGAAGCTGAACTCGCACGGCAAGCGGAAGAGCTTGCTGAATTAGCGAGGCAAGAGGCTGAGTTAGTCGAGAAGGCTAAAGCTGAGGAAGAAGCAGAAGAACATCAACGCAAGGATGCTGAAGCAGCTGAGTTAGCCCAGAAAGAAGCGGAACTTGCAGAACTTGAAACTAAAGAAAAAGAACTTACGGAGCAAGCTGAGCAAGCTCGCGCCGAAGCAGATATTGCCGCTGCTGAGGTTGTACCTGCCGAAAATGAAGTAGTAATTGAAGAAGTTATTTCTGAACCAACTGTTGAAGAACCTGAGAGTCCAGCACCAGCAGATGAAGTTCAATCTGAAGAAATTGCGGAAATACTTTCTTCAACTGAAGAATAAACTTGAAACAGTTGGCATTTTAATTATTTGTTTTTTTTTAAATTTTATTTCAAAGTTGGCATTTATGTTTGAACATCAAAATGCTTTACAAATTAGTTACAGTTCAGTTGTTACAAAAATATTGCTATTATGTTAAACTTTTATGCAAATAACATAAAATAATTAAGAATGTATTGAACAGTTATTATATTAAATTGTTGTTTATTTTGACAAATACATTTACTTATTTGTTTCAAAAATTTTTAAAATTAACCGTAAAACTATAATATAAAAAAATGTACGTTAATTTAATTTTAAAAAAGAATTTATTTTATTATTATATATAATATTTATAAAGAAATAATATTTATATACAATCTAAGTATAGAGGGAGCTCGGACACAGCAGAGAGGACAAACATTTTTATGACAAGTTAATGTCGTTATTAGTATAAAAATGTAAATATTTATTTACGAATTGGCATATATTGGTAAACATTTGTATAATAAAAATTAAACAAAAAAATTATAAAAATTTAGTTTTGCCTGGGCAACTCTGAGCAAACCTGGCCAAATGTATTCATATATTTTTTTAACTCATCGACTGCTGTGGTTATTAGCGTATGTTGGGCCCTTGTTCGATTGGAACAAGTTATGAAAAACAACTAATGATCTATCCGGGAATCGAACCCAGGACCTCTCGCATTGTAGTCATTGAACATACCACTATACCACTATACCACAACATACCACAAGTTTAAAAAAATTAAAACAACATTTATAAATTAAATATAATCAAATAAGACTAAATTAAAATTACTAAGCATCTAATAAAAGTACTGGATTAAAAGAAATTAATTTTAAATGTTATTAAAGTGGTTTTTACGTAATAAAAATCCATAATTTAGGAAATGATTCAATGTTGGCTTTAAATGTTTACTAATATTTATGAAATAACAAATATTTGGTCACACCTAGCTTCTTCAAATTACAATTTCTAATCCGAAGAAGCTTTAACCTTTTCATACATTGAATTCAATCATGAGAAGGAACCAGCAGCAGTATATATATATATATATATATATATATATATAGCATTATGAACCTAATTTAGAGATTAGTAAGCAAAAAGAATTTTGTATGCACAAAATTCAGCATACAAAAATATGCAGTATGACTTATGCCAAGCTAAGGTCATAGAATGAACCACTGCATAGAATGCACCATCTTTACGGAAACAAGTTTTCCGAGAAGAGAAACTTGACGGTTCTCTAATCCTAAATACTGATCTTACCTCTAACACATGTTAACATTATACACACAACTAACAACACTACACTTTGCAGTACATCACATATAACTATATACACTACACACAACTTCATACTGCACTTCCATGATTATGGTCAGTTCATTTTACATATTTTTTAATGAAAAATTTTCACAATGAATTATTGCGTTATTTATTAACAACAACTATAAAATATGCGCTTAGAAAATTGGATATTGCTTATGCACATATTCTGAGGAATTTGCAACAATTGAACCAAAACTCAAAAACTTTATTCAATTATTCAATAACCTACGTGTTTTCTTCATGTCTGAAATATTTTTTATGAATTTCACTTTATATATTTTTTAACATACACAATATG